>PVJX010029174.1:0-12350 GCA_004027295.1 Dolichotis patagonum
CAGTACAAACTATTCTGTTTGATAAACTAACAGAAACTTAGTAGTATGGTTATCTGTCTTACACACTTATGCATACAGTTACAGCCCTTAGAGCACTTTCCTAACCTTTCATTATTACAATGTCTGTTATACATTTTGGATCTTATTAGTCTTTTAGTTTTTATTATTTTTTACACTAGAGCGACAATGTGATATTTACACATGTGAGCCTGTTTTGTTTCACTTATGAGGATAGTCTCCAGTTGCCTCCATTTACCTATAAAGGCATCAAGAACATCCTTTTTTTATAGCAGATTAATATTGCGTTGTATAAGTGTACTACATCTTTTTTTCTCCACTCTGTGCTTGACGGGCATTTTGTTTGTTTCTAAGATAAAGCTATCACAAATTGGGCTGCTGTAAACATGGGTGGGCATATATCACTCACTGTGACATGACCTTTTCAGGTTTTCTGGGAAAATACCCTGGAGGGGAAGAGTTGGATTGAATGGAACTTCCAATCCAAGTTTTCTGAGGAATCTCTGTACTGATTTCCACAGTGGTTGTGCCAGTCTACATTCCTACCAACAGTGAAGAAGTGTTCCTTTTTCCCCACAGCCTCACCAACATTTGTGATCTGTTGATTTCTTCTTGATGGCCACCATTCCTTCCGGAGTGAGATGAAATCTCAATGGTGTTTTAATTTGCATTTCGTGAATGACCAGTGATGGTGAACATTTCTTCATGTGTTTATTTACCATTTGTATATCTGCATCTGAGAAATATGTGTTCATCTCTGATGCCCATTTTTGGCGAGGATCTTTGAATTTGGCGGGGAGGGGGCTTGATGTTTTTCAATTCTTTGAATGTTCTGGATATAAGTCCTTTGTCTGAGGGATTGCTGGCTAAAATTCTTTCCCATTCTGTGGGTTTTCTTCTCACTTTGTTGGCGATTTCTTTTGAAGTGCAAAAACTTTTTAATAAGATGAGATCCCAGTTGCTGATTCTTTGAAGTATTTCCCGTGTGGTTTGCGTTTTGTTCATGAACTCTTTGCCTACCCCTGTATCTCCAAGATTACTACCTACCTTGTCTTCCAGTAGATTTAGTGTTTCTGTTTTAATATTTAGATCTTTGATCCATTTCACTTTAGTACATTGGTGATAGGCATGGGTCTTGTTTTAGTCTTTGGCGTGTGAACAGCCAGTTTTTCCAAGACCATTTATTAAAGAGGCAAAAGTGAACATGTTTAGCCCCTTTGCCAAATATCAGGTGGCTGAGTGTCTCTGTAATTGTGTTTACATCTTCTGATCTGTTCCATTAATCCTCAGGTCTGTGTTTTTGCCAGTACCATGCTGATTTTGATCACTGTGGCTTTGTAGTACGGTTTCAAGTCAGGAATTGAGAAGCCTGCTGTTTTGCCATTGTTGCCCAGAATTGCCTTTGCTATTCTAGGTTTCTTCTGTTTCCAGATGAATTTTAGGAGTGTTTTCTCTAGATCTGTAAGGTGTGTTAATTTTACTTTGATTGGGATTGCATTAAATCTGTGTAACAGTTTTGGGCGTATGGCTATTTTCAGAGTGTTGTCTCTTCCTAACCAAGATCAAGGGATATCCTTCCGTTTTCTAATGTCCTGTTTAATCTCCTTTTTTAGGGTGGAATAATTTTCAGCATATAGGTCTTTTACGTTTTTGGTGAGGTTGATTTCTAGTAATTTCATTTTTTAAGATGCTTTTGTGAAAGCATCTTAAAATATTTCCATAATTTCTCTCTTGGTGAGAGTTTTGTTTGTGTACAGGAATGCTATTGATTTTGGAGTGTTGCCTTTGCATCCAGCTACGCTGCTGAATTTATTTATTACCTTTATGTAGTTTTTTTGGGTCTTCTGTATAAAGTATCATGTCATCTGCAAATAATGATAATTTAACTTCTTCCTTTCCTATCTTTATCCCTTTTATTTCTCTCTCTTGTCTAATTGCTCTGGCTAACATTTCCAGAACCATATTGAATAGGAATGGTGATAGTGGACATGCTTGTCTTGTTCCTGATTTTAGAGTGAAAGCTTTCAGTTTTTTTTTTTTTTTTGTCCATTTAGTATAATGTTGTCTGTTGGTTTATCATAGATAGCCTTTATGAGATTGAGGTAGATACCGTCTATCCTGAGTTTCTGTAGGATTTTTATCATGAACAAGTTTTGGACTTTATCAGAAGCTTTTTCTGCGTCTATTGAGATGATCCATGTGATTTTTGTCTTTGGCTCTGTTACATTTATTGATTTGCATATGTTAAACCATCCCTGCATTCCTGGGATAACTCCCACTTGGTCGTGATGTATAACTTTCTTGATGATTTGTTGCATTCTATCTGCCAGTATTTTACTGAGAATCTTTGCACCAATGTTCTTTAGTGAGATTAGCCTACCTTTCTCCTTTTTGGTTGGGTCTCTCTCTGGTTTCGGTATCAGAGTGATACTTGCCTCCAGGAATGAACTGGGGAGGATTGCTTCTCTTTCAACTTCATGGAAGAATTTAAGGAGTATTGGCATCATAATTTCTCTAAATTTCTTGTAGAATTCAGCTGTTGAGTCCATCAGGACCTGGGCTTTTCTTTGTTGGTAAGTTTTTAATCACATTTTCAGTTTCAGTAGCTGATACTGGGTTATTCAAAATTGTTATATCTTCTTGATTGAGCTTTGGTAGTTCATACATTTCTAGAAGTCTGTCCATTTCCTTTGTGTTTTCCACCCTATGTGAGAAAAAAAGATTTTCTTTTTTTTTTTTAAATTTTTAAAGAGAGAATAAAACAAAAGAGGACAGAACAAAGGAGATCAGAACAGAACAATGTAAGCAACACAGCACTTTACAACTAGACAACCGGTTATTAACACTAGCTACCATAATGTCTCTTTCTTTGAAAAAGTTGCGCACGGCTTCACACACAGTAATATCAAACATAACAAAATAGTATAAAACCATTCAAGAGAATGAAAGTATTACAGGGTATTCTGAACCAAATAACAGAAATGAACAATAGCTACTATAATATCTCATTTTCCATAAAAAATTTATTTGTACTATCACACATATTAAAATCCAGTAAGACACAACATGATAGAACCAATGGTAATAGAAGAACGAAAGCATGGTAGGACTTCAAAACAAGATGATGTTAAATCAGCAATGGCTGCCATAATGTCTTGGTTTCTTCAAAATAGCTATTCATACCATCGCACATAATAAACTCAAACAAAACAGAGTAAAACCATTCCAACTGATGAATGAAAACATTAAAAGTCTTCAAAGCAATGTAATGAGGAATCATGATTACATAAAATCTTATGTACTCTTACCATTTCTTATGCTAGGGAGACTATTGTTATTTATACATGTGAGTTTGATTTCTTTCACTTACGAGTATGGTCTCAAGTTGCCTCCATTTATTTATAAATATCTCAATGTGATCATTCTTTATAGCTGAGTAGTCCTCCATTGTATAAAAATACCACAACTCTTTTATCCATTCCTCAGTTGATGGGCACTTAGGTTGTTTCCAAGACCTGGCTATTACAGACTGTGCTGCTATAAACACGGGTGCACATATATCACTGTGGTATGATGTTTTCAGTTTTTGTGGGAATATGCCTAGAAGTGGAATAGCTGGGTCAAATGGGACTTCCAATCCCAGATTTTTGAGTAATCTCCAGACTGACCTCCACAGTGGTTGCACCGTGGCAGTCTACACTCCCACCAACAGTGCAGAAGAGTTCCTTTTCCCCTACAGCCTCTCCAGCATTTGTTGTTGGTAGTGTTCTTTATCGTGGCCATTCTTTCTGGAATGAGATGGAATCTCAGTGTGGTTTTAATTTGCATTTCTCTAATGACTAATGATGATGAACATTTTTTTCATGTATTTACTTGCGATTCATATTTCTTCATCTGAGACCTGTGTATTCATTTTGGATGCCCTTTTTTGGATTGTGTCTTTGAATTTCAGGGGTCTGATTTTTTTTAAAATTCTTTGTAAGTTCTGGACGGAAGTCCCTTGTCTGAGGGACAAAGAAGATTTTTTCCCAGTTTGTGGGTTTTCTTTTCAGTATGCTGGGGATTTCCTTTGACATGCAGAAACTCTTTCATAAGAGTTACCAATTCTGTAAAGTATTTCCCACGCAGTTTGATTCTTGTTCATGAATTCTCTACCTACCCCTATGTCTTCAAGATTTTTACCTACTTTGTCTTCCAACAGATTTAGTGTTTCTGTTTTAATTTTTAGATCTTTGATCCATTTAGATTTTAGTTTAGTACATGGTGATAGGCATGGGTCTAGTTTTAGTTTTCAGCATATTTGGATAGCCAATTTTTCCATCACCATTTATTAAAGAGACTGTCGTTCTTCCAGCGAACATGTTTGGCCCCTTTATCAACGATAAGATGGTTGAGTGTGTTTGTGGTTGTCCTTGTACCTTCCAATCTATTCCACTGATCTTCAGGTCTGTTTCTATTCCAGTAC
Source organism: Dolichotis patagonum (assembly GCA_004027295.1). Taxonomy (NCBI): domain Eukaryota; kingdom Metazoa; phylum Chordata; class Mammalia; order Rodentia; family Caviidae; genus Dolichotis; species Dolichotis patagonum. Next base: position 4,484 of record PVJX010029174.1, read on the forward strand.
CAAGTTGATTTTATTACAGTAGCTTTGTATTATAACTTCAAGTCAGGGACTGTGATGCTCCCTGCCTTGCCTTTGCTGCTTAGAATTGCCTTTGCTGTTCTAGGTCTCTTCTTGTTCCAGATGAATTTTAGGAGTGATTTCTCTAGCTCTATGAGGTATGTTAGTGATATTTTCATTGGGATTGCATTGCATCTGTATGACAATTTGCGTTGAATGGCCATTTTCACAATATTTATTCTTCTTACCCATGAACCAGGGATGTCTTTCCATTTTCTGAGGTCCTCTTTGATTTCTTTTTTTCAGGCTATTATAGTTTTCCCTGTATAGCTCTTTTACTTCTTAAGTTAGATTAATTCCTAAGTATTTCATTTGTTTGGATGCTAGTGTGAAGAGTGTGGCTTGTCTTATTTCTCTCAGTGATTTTTGTTGTTAGTGTATAGGAATGCTATTGATTTTGGTGTATTGACTTTGTATCCAGCTACATTGCTGAATTTATTTATTATATCTAGGAGTCTGTCAGTGGAGCCTTGGAGGTCTTCTATGTGGAGTATCATGTCGTCTGCAAATAATGATAATTTAACTTCCTCTTTTCCTATCTTTACTCCTTTTATTTCTCTTTCTTGTCTAATTCCTCTGGCTAATATTTCTAGTACTATGTTGAAAAGGAGCAGTAATAAGGGACATCTTTGTCTTGTGCCCGATTTTAAGGTAAAGGCTTCCAGTTTTTGGCCATTTAATATGATGCTGGCTGTTGGTTTGTTGTAGATGACCTTTATCAGATTGAGGTAAAGACCTATCTATTCCAATTCTCTGGAAGGTTCTTATCATGAATGAGTGTTGGACCTTATCCCAAAGCTTTTTCTGCATCTATAGAGGCGATCATGTGATTTTTTACTCTTGGCTCTACTGATATGGTGGATTACACTTATTGATTTACATATGTTGAACCATCCCTGCATTCCTGTGATGACTCTTAGTTGGTCATAGTGTATAATCTTCTTGATGATTTGCTGCATCCTGTTTGCCGATGTTTTGTTGAGAATTTTTGCATCTACGTTCATTAGGGTGATTGGCCTATAGTTCTCTTTTTTAGTTGGATTTTTCTTAGGTTTTGGTACTAGAGTAATATTTGCTTCCAGGAATGACTTAGGAAGAATTGGTTCCCTTTCGGTTTCATTGAGGAGTGTTGGCATTCAGTCTTTTTTGTATTTCTTGTAGAATTCCACAGTGAATCCATCTGGGCCTGGGGTCTTCTTTGTTGGTAAGGACTTGATTACATGTTCAATTTCATTAATAGAAATTAATAGAACTGCTAGTATTCAGCAGTTTTACATCTTCTTGACCCAGCTTTGGTAGTTTATATGTTTCTAGTAATCTGTCCATTTCTTGTGTTATTGAACCTATGAGAGTAGAGCTTTTTGAAATAGGTGTCGATGATCTGTATTTCTACAGGATCTGTGGTGATTTCACCCTTTTCATTCCTTATTGCATGAATTTGAGTTTTTTTCTTTCATTTCTTTAAGAATGTTGGCCAGGGGCTTATCAACTTTATTTATCTTTCAAAGAACTAACTGATTCATTGATTCTTTGTATTGTTTTCTTAGTCTCTATTGTATTAATTTCTCCTCTGATCGTTACAGTTCCTTCCCTTCTTTTGGCTTTGGGCTTGGCTTGGCGTTCTCTTTCTAGATGTTTGAGGTGTAGTATCAGGTGGTTTATTTGTGTTCGCTCTGTTTTCCTGATGTGGGAACTCAGTGCAATAAATTTTCCTCTGAGGACTGCTTTCATTACATCTCACAGATTCCTGTAAGTTGTATTTGTATTTTGGTTTGCTTGTAGATATTGTTTAATTTCTTGTTTAATTTCCTCTGTGACCCACTGATTGCTCAAGAGTGTATTATTCAATTTCCATGTGTTTGTGGTTTTTTTTTTTCCCAGCTTTTATCATTAATTTCTAGTTTCATAGTGCTATGATCCGATAACATGCATGGGATAATTTTAGTTCATTTGCGTTTACTTGAATATGTTCTGTGAGCTAGTACATGGTCTGTTTTAGAGAATGGCCCAGTACTGCTGAGAAGAATGTATATTCTGATATTGTTGGGTGGAACCCTCTGTATACGTCTATGAAGTCCATTTGTTCACAGGTGTGATTCAGTTCTGTTATTTCTTTGCTGATTTTCCGTCTAATTGATCTGTCCCTTTGCGTCAATGGCATGTTAAAGTCTCCTATAATTGTCTCCTATAATTATAATTGTGTAACTGCTTATTTGATTTTTCATTTCTGTTAATACTTGCTTTGAATAGCTGGGTGCTCTGGCATTTGGTGCCTGTATATTTAAGATTGTTATATCTTCCTCTTGAAGGTTTCCGCTAACTAGTACGTAGTGACCGTCTTTATCTGTTTGGATCATTCTTGGTTGGAAGTTCACATTGTCTGCAAATGGAATAGCCACCCCCACTTTTTTTGGGGTTCCTGTTGCATGAAGTATTGTTTTCCATCCTTTGACTTTCAGTGTATGAGTTTCCTTTTGGGGTTAGGTGGGGTGTCTTGTAGACAGCATATGGTTGGATGTTGTTTCTTGATCCATTCTGCCAGTCCGTTTCTTTTGATTGTTGAATTGAGGCCATTTACATTAATGGTTATAACTGTTATATATATTGGTTCATTGTTGACATGTTATCTTTCTGCTGTTGTATCTTTACCTTTCCATTCTGTTTAATTGTCTGCCTTGCTTGTTGGTTTTATCCTATGTGTATCTAGAATATCTTTCAGTATTCTTTGTAGGGTTGGTTTGGTGTTCATGAAGTTTTTCAGCTGTTCTTTGTCATGGAAGTATCCTATTTCTCCATCCATTTTGAAGGACAGGTTTGCAGGGTACATCAGTCTGGGTTGGAAGTTGTTTTCCTTTAGGATCTGAAATACTTCACTCCATGCTCCTGTTGACTTCATTGCTTGTGTTGAGAAGTCTGCTGTGATTCTAAGAGGTTTTCCTTTATAGGTGATCTGTCTTTTCTAACTTATAATATTCTGTTCTTATGTTGGATTTCTGGGATGGTGGTTATTATATGTCTGGGTGTAGTTTTATTTTGGTTATGCTTATTTGGAGTTCTATATACTTCAGTAATCCGTATGTCAGTTTCCATTCTCAAGTTTGGGAAATTTTCAGTTATTACTTCTGTAAATAGCTTGTTGGAATCATTGTGTTGTCTACTTCTTTTTCATTTATCCCTATTAATCTTAAGTTATTTTTCTTTGCATCACCTTGCAGCTGTTGAATTTTTATTTCCTGATTCCTTGTCATTTTTAAAAGATCTTTTCCTTTTCTGTTCACTAGCTGCAGTCTTATCTTTGAGGCCTGAAATTCTACCCTCACTTTTGTTGAGGTGGTTTTGGCAACTTTCAATAGAATTTTTGATTTCCTGTATATCTCTTTGAATCTGCTTCATGCATTCTGTTTGTTTCTTGTACTATTCATTCAGGGATTCTATCTGTTTGCTTTGTTCCTCTCATTTTTGTAACTGTGTCTTCTTTAGATGTGTTCAGTATTTCTTCCACTCCTTTTATGATTCGTTCTTTTACCTGGGAGATTATTTCTGGTTTGACCTTCTTTATAGCTTCCCCGAGTTGCTTCTTTATTTCAGTTAATATCATTTCAGGCATTTCAGGTGTATGGCTTATATTTTCTTCTATGTACATGGTTGCTAGGCTTTCTTGGGATGGTCTGGAGGTTTCAGGTTACGTTTTGTTCTTTCATCTTGTCATTTTTCTATATTCCCGTGCTTCGAGAGATATTCCAAAGCTTCCCCCAGTCATGTTGGAAATCACCTCCTGCGCCCTCAGCTTCTGGGACTGAATGAGGTTGCTGAGCGTGGCCCAGTCAGGCCCGCAGGACCTCCCGAGCCAAGTCCAGTGTTTTAGGGAGCTTGGCGGGCACTTAGCTGCTGCAAGTAGTGGTCTTAAACGTTCCCCAGGCCAGCGCCAGCGGGCTGAAACTTTCCCTCTTGCGATCCTTGCTCCCTGGATTGGAAGAAGGTCACTGGGCGTGGTCCACTCAGGCCCGAGAAACTTCCCAAACCTAGTCCAGTGTTCCAGGGAGCTGGTCGGGCACTTACCCACTGGGAGCTTTGGGTTTGACTTGCTCTTCCTTGTCTAGATGTTGAGATGTTGCGTTAGGTTGTTTATTTGTGCTCATTCTGTTTTCCTTGTGTTACCATTTATTGCTATGTATTTCCCTCTTAGGACTGCTTTCATCGCATCCCACAGGTTACAGTATGTTGTATATGCATTTTCGTTGAATTGTAGGTATTGTTTGATTTCTTCAATTTCACCTGTAACTCATTGGTTGTTCCAAAGGTTGTTATTTAATTTCCATGTATTTATGCAGGTTTTACAATTTCTTTTGACGTTGATTTCCAATTTTCAGTGCGCTATGATCAGATAGCATGCATGGGACAATTTCAATGCCTTTCCCTTTACCTAGGAACGTGTTATGCATTAATATATGGTCTATTTTGGAGAATGTCCAACGTGCAGCTGAGAAGAATGTACATTCTGATGTGGTTGGGTGGAACACTCTGTAAACGTCTACTAAGTCCATTTGCTCACAGGTTTGATTCAGTTCTGTTATTTCTTTGCTGACTATTTGTCTAGTTGATCTATCACTTTGTGACCGTGGAGTATTAACGGTTCCCTATTACAATTGTCTTCTTGTGTATTTGGTTTTTCTTGCCCATTAGTATTTGTCTTATATAGTTGGGTGCTCCTGTATTTGGTGCACATATATTCTTCATTGTTATTGCTTCTTCCTGAAGTTTTCCAGTAGCAAGTACGTAGTGACCTTCTTTATCTCTTTCAATCATTTTAGGTTTGAAGTTCATTTTGTCTGAAAACAGAGCAGCTACCCCTGCTTTTTTCCAGTTTTCTGTTGCATGAAGTAGTGTTTTCTACCTTTTGACTTTTAACCTGTGAGTTTCCTTTAGAGTCAGATGTGTTTCATGTATATAGCATGTTGTGGGATCCTATTTCTTGATCCATTCTGTCAAGCTATTTCTTCTGATAGGTGAATTGAGGCCATTTACATGTATGGATATAACTGATATGTACTGGACCAACTTTGTGATGTTATGTTTCTGTTTTTTTTTTTTTTCACCCCTGCTTTTCCCTCTTGTTTAATTGCTTGCCATGCCTGGTGGTTGCTTTCTGCTGCTCTTCTGGAAATTGTTGTTATTTTTATCTCTATCTAGTATGTCTTTCAGTCTTCTTTCTCGCATAGGTTTGGTGGACATGAATTCTTTCAGTTGTTCTTTGCCTTGGAAGTATCTTGTTTCTCCATTAAATTTGAAAGACAGTTTTGCTGAGTACATCAGTCTGGGCTGAAAGTTGTTTTCTTTCATGGCTTGAAATACTTCAGTCCAATCTTGTCTTAACTGGAAGGGTTGCACTGAAAAGTCTGCTGTGATTCTGATGGGCTTTCTTTGAATGGTGATTTGTGTCTTTTCTCTTACAGTTTTTAGTATTCTGTTTTTATGTTGTTATGTCTGGGATCCTAGTTATTGTATGTCTGGGTGTAGGTTTATGTTGGTTGTGACTGTTTGGCGTTCTACATGTGTCACTTATCTGTATATCAGATTTATTTCCCCATGTTTGGGAAATTTCCTGCTATTACTTTTGTGAATAGTTTACCGATCTCATTTGCGTTGACTCCTGCATCTTCATTGATGCCTGTTAGTTATATTGTTTGTCTTGGCATCATCTTGAAGCTGCGGGACTGTCATTTTATGCTGCTTTGTTGTTTTTAAAAGTCCTGCCCTTTTGTGATCACTAACTGCGATCCTGTCCTCAAGGTCTGAAATTGTATCCTCAGTTTCATTTAAAAGGTTTTGCCAGCTTTTAGTAGAATTTTTTTGTTCCTTGCGTATCTCTTTGAATTGGTTTTGTGGATTCTGCTCATTTTCTATATTGTTCATTTAGAGTTTCAAGTAGTTTCCCATGTTCATTTACTTTTTTCTTTTTAAACGTATTTCTTCTCGGGATATGCTGGGCAACTCCTTGAATAAGTTTGTCTTTTCTGTCTCTATATGGGAAAGTACTAGTGTTTGTGGCAGTTGAAGCCCTACTGTGTCTCGTAGTTCTAACAAGTCCTTTTAATTTTCTCCAGGTTGTGTAAGGACTTACTAGCATACTTCTCAACCCGCCTCATGTTCTTTGTATGGAGGAAGGAGTGACTCACAGTTTTCCCAAGCTCTCCAAAGTCCTACAGCTGGAAGGGAGTTTGCTACTGCTCTTGTCAACCCCATGAAGACCTGTATTAGGGGCAAAGTTAGCATATTAATGGATGCCTGCCCAAATCCTCTTTTTGGTTGAGGGATTACTGAGTATATCTTCAACTCAGCAGGGTTAATCCACTGCAGTCCAAAGTTGTAGTAGGAGAAGAGGCATCTGAAGATCAACAGCAGTCCTAGGTCCAGAAGGAGGGGTATTGTCACTAAGGGTGGTGGGAGGATGGGTGCAGAAGAGTCCTGCCTTCTGAGGTGGAGGTCCGTGTATTTACATTTTCCTTGATAGTATAATACAAGGTTTTAATATATGATCTGAATTTCTGCAGTGTCTGTTGTTATTTTGCCCTTTTCAGTCATAGTTGTTTTAGTTTGAGTTTTTTGCTTCCTTTCTTTGATAAGGTTGGATAGGGTTTTGTAAATTTTATTTAATCTTTCAAAATCCACATTTTTTTTTTTTTTTTTTTGGAACTGTGGATCGAACTCATGACCTCGCACTTGCTAGGCAGGCACATAAGCCACTGAACTAAAACCCCGGCGCTCAAAATTCACATTTTTGACTAATGAATTTTTCCCCTAATGTGTTATTTTCTGCTTTGCTCTTTGTAATTTGCTCTTTCATATGAGCTTTTGGTGTAGGTTGCTCTTCATTTTATTGTATTTTATTTTTCAGAAGTTTGAGGTTCACTATTGTTTATTTGCTCTTGCTCTGCTTTCTTTTTTTTTTACATCAACTATCAGTTTTAATTGAAATTATACGTTCTGTACTATTGTCATTTCATTTATTTTTATTACATGAAAATATAGGTAATGCTGCTTAAATTTAGATAACTTGTTACTAGCAGTTATAATAATTAACAAAATGAATGCCTATTTGGTTTGAATGGTTCATTTGTTTTCATGTTTGCATTTCTTTTGCCTGTTTAAAATTCACCTCACTTGTGTTGAGATGTCTGGCAAGTCTTTGCAAAATGTATGATAACAGACCAAGGTTAGTAAATGTATCTAAACTGATGGGCCAGAGAGGATTATGATGGCCTATAAACACTGTACACTTCAATGTACACATACTGTTGTGAATAATCTTGTAACACTTTGAAAAGCAAAAGGTAATTCAGTATGTTTTGAGGGTTTCTGTTTTTTTCTAAGTCATTTAAACCATTCTCTGCTGATGTGACTTTAAGGAAGTAGTTTTCTAAGTTGTCTTGCTCTATGTCTCTTTTGTAGTCTTTTTTGCCTGTAAGTTGCTGGTTCTATAACTTAATAGCTGGTGTTCTAAAAGGAATGTGGAAATGTTAAAATGAGTGCTCTGCTTTCTTAAAATGGGTATTTTTTTGCTATAAATTTACCTTTTTTGACTCCTTTAATTCTGTCTCATTAGTTCCACTATGTTGTGTTGTTATTGAACTGTAATAACTGTCTGATATTTGTAATTTCACCTGTGATCCATTGGTCTTTCAGTAGCATACTATGTAATTTCCATATATTTATGAAGTTTTCTTTTGCCGTGGATTTCCTATTTCATTGTACTGTGGTCTAATAGTACGTGTGGAATAATTTGAATTCCTTTGTGTTTCCTTAAGCATGT
>PVJX010029174.1:12450-23272 GCA_004027295.1 Dolichotis patagonum
AGAGAGAGGGAGAGGGAGAGGGAGAGGGAGAGGGAGAGAGATAGTGGGGTATTGAAATCCCCCAATGCATTTGTATTATGGCGTATTTGATTTTTTTAAAAAACTTTTATTTAAAGAGAAGAAGAAAGAAAAAAAAACTAAACAAAACAGAAAGAGGGTAGTAACAGTACAGAATTCCAAAGGGGAAAGGAAAAAAAAAAAGATAAAAAAGAACAACAACCACAACAACAAACAAAAACAGAAACAAAAACAAAAACAAAAATACTAAGAAATCGTCAGTTGATAAGTTACATAGTGTCATCATTGGAAATAGTTGTTAAAGTTACAAAGTTAAAACAGACAAAGTACACATTCAAACAATGAGACTGTTAACGGTTCTGCTCAATATTCTAACAAAAACAGTAATATGGTCATCTACTTACACGCTTAAACACACATGCAGTTATATCCTTTAGAGCACTTTCTTTTCCTCTCTTTTTCACAGTAGCAACTATGCATTTTGGGTTTTATTACTGCTACAGTTCTTACTACTTTTTATACTAGAGATACAATGTGATATTTATAAATATGATTCTTATTTATTTCACTAATGAGGATAGTCTCATCCAAATTTTGTTTTACCTATTTAACGTATTCTCTGCCTCAAACTCTCCTTCCTTCCTTCCTTCCTTCCTTCCTTCCTTCCTTCCTTCCTTCCTTCCTTCTTTCCTTCCTTCACCCTCCTGAGTGCTCAAATTAAACACATGAGCCCCTACCTGGTATATTTGTATTTACCTAGTTCAAAAGTAATTCCAACTTATACACTCATTTACTAGGGCATATGAATGACTTATTTTGTTAGGTCATTATGTTATCAGAATCAAGTCATTGCACTTTGGATTTACTGTTACAATGTGAGTAAAAGAATTTTCTTTCATGCATGTAAAATTTGACACATGGAAATTATTACAAATGAAATAACTGAGCCAAATAATAGGTATATTTGTATTTACCTAGTTCACAAATAATACCAATATTATTGGTCTTCTCCTTGTGTATAGTTTATTCTTTTTAAAATGTTATTTAAAGAGAAAAAACAAATTTTTAAAATGTTATTTAAAGAGAAAAAACAAAACAAGACAAAACAGAATAAAGGGTAGCAACAATACAGAATTCCAAGGAAAAAAGGAAAAGAACAGCAACTGAAAAAAAACCTAAGAAATTATTACTTGACAAATTAGTATGTAATTACATACTGACTTCTTGGAAATAGTTGTTCAAGTTACAAAGTTAAAACATGTAAAGTAGACATTCAAACAGTGAGACTGTTAACCATTCTGCTCCACGATCTGACAAAAACAGCAATATGGTCATCCATCTTACCCACTTAAATATACATGCAATTATATCAAAAGGGTAAAGTTAAACACACAAAGCGGATCACAAGAAAGCAATGTAAGAGACATAAATTTCAAAACTAGACAATCGAAGATATTCACTCTCTATCATATTGATTCTTGTTTTCTTCCAAATAGTTTGTACATATTGTCACATACAGGGAATTCACATGAAACAATATAGTATGGAATTGATCTGAGCAGGACGAGGAGGGCATTTCAGGTTTTCAAGACCAGACATTAGGGAAGCCAAGAACGGCTTGGCTTCTCTCATTCTCTTCAAAACAACTGTCCATAGCTTCATATGTGTTGAACTTAAACAAGACAAAGCAAGCTAAAATCACTTTGAACAAAAAGTGATAGATTTGCTGGACTTCACATCATGGCATTATGGAATGAGCACTGTGTATTGTAGTGTCTCTTTTTCTTCAAAGTAGTTGTTCATTTCAACATGTGTTATATAGGTGGTTCTCATAAACGTTTATAAGCTCTACACCTACATGAGTCTCTACATGTATATCTATCATTTGTGTATTACAGAGAAAAACAAAACAAAGCAAGATAAAACAAAACAATTCCTAGAAAAGCATGAGGCAAAAAAGTCACATAAAACTGCAACACAAGCTGATCTACAATGGTTACCATGATGTCTCAGCAGTATATAACAACATTAATAAAAACAAAGCAGTGGAGACATTATAAGACTTCAAAAGCAAGTAATAATCAAACCAGAGTGGGTATCTTAGAGAATCTTGTCATCTTCAGTGTAGTTGCCTATACTCTTAAACTTGATGCTATCAATCATAACAGATTTAAATAAAATCAGTCAATATAAAGTAGCAATTAACAAACCAGATTCAAATAAGACCAGTCACAATAAGACACTGTAAGCTATAAAGGGCTTCAGATTAAGTTGATATGAAAATTAGGGATGATTACCATAATATGTCCTCTTATTTTTGGGATAGCTGACCATGTCCTCAAGTCGAATAGATAAACTGGAACAGCACGTAATCCATCCAAGCAAAGTGGTGAGAATAATGTGAATTTTAAATTTTGTTACCCCATTAACAATATCCTCTGCCTCCCTTTTTTAGACAAACCCTCCCCTTTCAGTCCCATGGGGTGCACTGCTTGTTTTGGGTCCCATTGGCTCCCTATATAGAGCAGCTTAATGGAGCCTATCTCTTGATCTACTCTGTGTTTCTCTCTGTTAATATTTCAATCTTCTCTGCCTTATTTCTGCTATTCTGTTTTTCTGCCATTGGTTGTCTATTTTTGTGTTCCACTCCACTATCTGCCCTGTTCACTGAGGTCTCTCTGCCACTGTTTCTGAAATGTTCATATTATTGTTTTCTCTCCCTAGAATGTCCTTCAGTATTTTTTGTAGGGTTGGACTGGTGGTCACAAATTCTCCTAGTTCCTCTTTGTCATGAAAGCATCTTGTTTCTCCATTAATTTCTAGAGAGAGTTTTGCAGGATACATCAGTCTGGGCTGGAGATTGTTCTTCAGGGCTTGAATTACTTCACTCCAAGCTCTTCTTGACCTGATGGTCTGTGTTAAGAAGTCTGCTGTGATTTTGATGGGTTTTTCTTGATAGGCGATCTGTTTCTTTTCTCTGATGGCTTTTAATATTCTGTTCTTATATTGAATTTCTGGGATCTTGATTATTACGTGTCTGGGTGTAGCTCTGTTTTGGTTTTAGGTGGCTGGAGTTCTGAATGCTTCGTATATCTGCATATCATTTCTTTTTTCTATGCTTGGGAAATTTTCCTTAATAATTTCTGTGAATAGCCTTTTTAATTCCTGTTTTGATTCCTGCTTCTCATTCACATGCTTTATTCTTGAGTGATAGATCCTCTTGTTGTCTTCCAGGCTTTGTATCTTTACTGCCTGCTCCCTTGTTATTTTTAAGAGATCTTCCCTTTCATGATCACACATTGCAAGCCTGTGTTCAATTTTTGATAGTTTATCTTTGGTTTGTTTCAAGCAGTTTTGCCAGCTTTCTATGGAGTCTTTAGTTTCCTGATAATCTCTTTGAATCTGCCTCATGAATTCTAGGTTTTTTCTGTATTCTTCATTGAGTTTTTCTCTCCTTTTGTGTTCCTTCATTCTTGTGTCTATGTCTTCTCGAGAGGTGCCCAGCCTTTGTTTTATTAATCTACTTATCTCTTGTTTAATTTGAATTAATATTTCAGTTTTGGTCCCGCTTATGAGGTCCTGAAGATATCTTTTTATGTCTGCTAACGCTGTGTTTGATGTTGCATTTTTACTGACCTCAATCTGTTTTGTATTTTCCTCTCCTGGATCAAGGGTTGGGGGCCAGGTGTTTTGTCTTATTTCTCCCTTTCGTCATTTGTGTGTAGTTTATTTTGTATTGTTTATTACATAGTTTTCTTCATTTCTGTGCAACTTTTTTTTTTTACCTTTTATCTGAAAAGTACAATGTTTTATGCTTTGTTATTACTTGTCTAGACTGCATTCAACTAGTTAATGTCTTAATATGCATATCTATAAATATGTTTCTACTTCTGTGGAAAGAAATATTTGGTGTTAGGAGCACAAGACTGATAAGAAAACCTTAAAATGAATGGGATTACTTAAAAGAAATGTACATAAAACTGTGTTCTTTTTTTTTCACAATGTTGTTAATAAATAATTATTACTAGTGGTAATTTGGGAAAAGAGGAGGTCCACTGAAGGGAAGAGAAGGTAGGATACTTGAAATGTGGTTCAGTGAAATTACAGACTGTCATGTATTTCTGAGGCCTGGCTTGTGTAATTAGATAGGGACAAGAGAATCTGATAGAATCTTGAGACTCTTTTAGTTTGTTAGAGCAGCCAAAACAAATTTTGTATCTCTAATTTATTTTAAATTCTGATTTTATTTTTAGTGATAGTAATTTGGTCCTAAATATGCTTATATATAGATGACCAAAAGTGGACTAGGCACTGAAATAGTCATGTTTGATTAAAAACTTGTCATTTTAAAACTATTGTTCGTAGCTGTGTTTTTTGATATTGTTTTAGTGTTAGTATATGTTTATGGTACATAATGTTTATATTCCTTGTGGGAAATAGTAGATTCATACTATATAACATGTATTAAAAATTTTAAAAATCTCCTTTATTTTCACTCCTTTCCCCTTCCTCCCTCCTTTGATTCTCTCCCTTTTTTATTTTATTGCTTTTTTTTGGTATGTATTTGTAATATGTAGTATTTACATTTCTTGTGTGGAGTTGACATATAACACATCTCAATCCTTTTTTATTTGGAACAAGATCTTTATTTGAAACAGTATCTTTTTGTGCTGCTCAGGCTGTTCATAGACTCTGTTTAAGTGATCTTCCACTCAGGCTTTTGTGTAGCTTGACTTATAGGCCTGCTTTGATACATCTGGATCACAGTTCTTTCAAAGTGTATTGTAATGATATTTGAGTCAGTCCAAGGTAATTTTCACTGCGGAAGATCTTTCATCTTATTAGGTATGTATATATGCTTAGGTCTGTATCCTTTGGGTTCTGTAACTGAATTGGTCTTTTCATGAAAAGAGAAAAAATGAAACCATTTCATGTGGGAAACCATTTTTCATTCTAACCAAATCTTCTGGGGAGGTTAAAGGACTTTGATAATACTGGAAAATCACTGTAGTTCTTTATTGAGTGATTTCTTTAGTTCTTGGATCTTTTTAAATAGGTACTGCATCAGGCAGTATTCCTCAGAGTGTATTTTGGACATCTTAGAAACCAGAGGGATTTTCTCTTGGAGTGTCCCATTAAATCTACAATTTATGTCATATTCAAGTTATAAATTTTGGAAAAGTTGAGAAAGTTGAAAAATACCTTGAAGTTAGAGTTTGACTTTTGTCTCATGAAAAGGAAACAGTAAGTTTGTGTGGTCAGTACTCCCTAAACACACAGAAAATTTCAGATTAAAACTTGAAGTTAGCTGGGTGGGTGCTATAGTACATGTCTGTAATACCAGCTACTGGGGGAGATTGAGGCAGGAGAATTGTAAGTTCAAGGCCAGCCTAGGTAGTGACCTGCCTCTTAAAAAAAGGGAAAGAAAGAAAGAAAGAAAGAAAGAAAGGAAGGAAGAAAGAAAAAAGGGGGAGGAGGTGATTTACTGCTGTTGTAACTTAGTAGTAGAGGACTTGCCTAGTGTGCCTACATGAGACCTAGAGTTCAATCCCAAATCTGAAAATAGGAACAAAAATGTGTGTATCTGCTCTTTGAGAGTTAAGATTCAGTTGGAATAAGTTTCTCAAGATCTGTGTTTATCGTTTTTACATGAACACACATTTTATTCTCTGGTGATTTAATCAGATCTTTATTTTTTGCAAGCTCTTGGAGTAGGAAGATTTGTTTAAGTGTTCCAAAAAGCAAAACAGAGAAAGGATAGAAATGATACAGAATGTTAAAAAAGAAAAAGTATAGGGAATAAACATTAGTAAATATATTTCAGATTGTTATCTCAGTTGTTCAGGTTATAAAATCTAGGCACAAAATTGATAATCAAACAATGACAGCTCAGACTGTTCTTTTTAATTAGTCGTATAGTTGTCTAGCATACATATACATACATTTATATATGTTTATCAACATACATCTAATCTTTTCCTTTCTTCATTTTTTCCTTTCTTTTATCTCAGTAATTCTGTCCTTTAGAACACTTTTCCCTTTCATTATTACAATTTCTGTTGTATATTTTGGATCTTATTACTCTTTCAGATTTTTATATTTGTTTTTATACTAGGGAGACAATAAGATTCATAAATGAGAGTCTGATTTATTTCACTTATGAGTGTAGTCTCAAGTTACCTCCATTTACTTATAAAAGCCTCAAAGACTATCCATTTTTACAGATGAGTAATATTCTGTTGTATAAAAATACCACATCTTTTTTATTTTATCCATTCTGTGGTTGATGGACATTTTGGTTGTTTCCAAGATTTAGTTAGTACAAATTGTGTTGCTATGAACATGGTGGGTATATATCACTGTGACATGGCATTTTCAATTTTTCTGGAAAAATACCCAGGAGGTATTGGATTGAATCAGGTTTCTAATCCTAATTTTTTGAGAAATTGCCACACTAATTACCACAGTGATTACACTAAATTTACACTCCTACCAACGGTGTAGAAATGTTCCTTTTTCCCCACACCTCTGCCAACATTTGCTATAGGTTGATTTCTTAATGTCAGCCATTCTTTCTGGAGTGAGATGTAATCTCAGTGCTGTTTTAATTTGCATTTCTTGATTAACCAGTGATTGTGAACATTTCTTCATGTATTTATTTTTGCCATTTATATTTCTTCATGTGAGAAGTGTGTATTGGTGTCAGACACCTACTTTTGGATTGGGTCTTTGAATTTGGGGTCTCCTGAGGTTTTTCAATTCTTCATATATTCTAGATATAAGTCCTTTGTTTGAGATTGGCTAAAAGTTCTTTCCTAATCTGTGAGTTTTCTTTTCTCTTTGTTGGTGATTGTTTTGAAGTGCAAAAACTTTTTAATAAGATGAGATCCCAGTTACTGATTCTTTGAAGTACCTCCCATGCTGTTTGCATTTTGTTCATGAACTCTTTGGCTTACCCTGTGGCTTCAAGATTTTTACCTACCTTGTCTTCCAGTAGATTTAGTGTTTCTGTTAGAGATCTTTGAGGCATTTTGACTTTAGTGCACGGTGATAGACATGGATCTATTTTCAGTCTTTGGCATGTGGAAAGGCAATTTTTCTAGCATCATTTATAAGGAGGTTATCTTTCTTCCTGTGAATATGTTTAGCCCCTTGGTCAAAGATAAGGTGGCTAAGTGTCTTTGTGGCTGTGTTTGCATCTTCTAATGTGTTCCATTGATACTCAGGTCTGGCTTTTTTTTTTTTTTTTTTTTTTGACAGTAAAATGCTGATTTTTATCACTATAGCTTTGTAGTATAATTTCAAGTCAGGGATTGAGATGCCTCCTGTCTTACCTTTGTTGCCCAGGATTGCCTTCACTATTCTAGACCACTTCAGTTTCCAAATGAATTTTTGAAATGTTTTTTCTCTATCTGTAAGGTATGTTATGGACATTTTGAAAGGAATTGCATTAAATCTGTATAACATGGCCATTTTCACAGTGTTCTTCCTAACCAAGAGCAAAGAATATCTTTCTATTTTCTGACATCTTCTTCAAGCTCTTTTTAAAGAGTACTACAGTTTTCATTGTATAGGTCTTTGATATCATTTGTTAGGTTGATTCTTAAGCATTTCATAGTTTTGAATGCTATTGTGAAAGGTGTCATTTTCATAATTTCTCTCTCATGGAGTTTTTTGTTTGTGGACAGGAATTCTATTGTTTGAGTATTGAGTTTGTATCCACTTACACTGCTGAATTTGCTTGTGATGTCTAGTCTTTTGATATAGTTTCTGGGATCTTTTATTTATAGGATCATATCATCTGCACATAATGATAATTTAACCTCTACCTTTCCCATGTTTATTCCTTTTATTTCTCTCTCTTGTCTAACTGCTCTGGCTTATGTTTTCAGAACTGTATGGAATAAGAGTGGTGATAGTCAACATCCTTGTCTTGTTCCTGATTTTAGAGTAAAAGCTTTCGGTTTTTGTCCATTTAAAATAATGTTGGCTGTTGGTTTGTCATAGATGGTCTTTATGAGATTGAGGTAGATAATATCTGTGAATGAGTGTTGGACTTTTATCAAAAACTTTTTCTGTACCTATTGAGATGGTCATGTGATTTTTGTCTTTAGCTCTGTTGATGTGGTATATTAAATTTATTAATTTGCATATGCATATTTATTTCTGCATTCCTGGGATAAATCCCACTTGGTCACGATGTGTAATTATCTTGATGATTTGCTGCATTCTCTTTGCCAGTATTTTATTGAGAATTTTTGTATCAATATTCATTATGGAGATTGACCTATAATTCTCATTTTTGGTTGGGTCTTTCTCTGGTTTTGGTATCAGAGTAATACTTGCCTTCAAGAATGAGTTAGGGAAATTGCTTCCCTTTCAGTTTCATTGAGGAGTTTGAGAAGTATTGGCATTAAATCTTCAAATTTCTTGTAGAATTCAGCTATAAGTTCATCAGCACCTGGGCTTTTCTTTGTTGGTAAGTTTTTATTCACATTTTCATATTTAATAGCTGATATTGGGTTGTTCAAAATTGTGATATTGTCTTGATTGAGCTTTGGTAGTTCATACATTTCTAGAAATCTGTCCATTTCCTTTGTGTTTTCTACCCTATGTGAGTAAAGATTTTCAAAGTAGGTATTTGTGGTCTTTTGAATTTCCATACAGTCTGTCATAATTTCACCCTTTTCAGTCCTTATTGTATCAATTTGAGTTTTTTCGTTCTTTTTCTTGATAAATGTGTCAGTTACTTTTTTTCTCATTGTTGAGACAAAATAACTGACACTCAAAATTAGGTAAGAGAAGGTTTATATTTGTGACAGTTTTGGAGGTTTCAGTCCATACTCAGCTGGCTCCAATGCAGGGTAGAATAGTGGGGCCACCGTTCATGGCCACTGCAAATCAGCAAGAGTGAACCATGCAAAAAAGATAAGACACGCTTCCTTCTTACCTTGACATTGTATGTTGGTTCTGCCTCTGGGCTGGTGTAGCCCTTATACCGTTAATACCAGTGCTGGAAAGTAAACCAGTCACAAATGCTGGATTCACCTGTGTCTGTATGAGGCTTGTAAGAGCCATCTAAACACAAACCATAACAATAAGGTTGGATAGAGGTTTATCAATTCTGTTTATTCTCTCAAAGAACTAGCTCTTTGATTCATTAATTTTTTGTATTGTTTTCATAGTCTCAATTGTGTTAATTTCTGCCCTGATCTTTATAAGTTCTTTTCTTTATGAGTTTTGGGTTTGACTTGCATTTCTTTTTTTAGAAGCTTGAGGTGTAGCATTAGGTTGTTTATTTGTGCTTTTTCTGTTTTTCTGATGTGACAGTTCATTGCTACATATTACCCTCTTAGCATTGCTTTCATTGTGTCTCACAGGTTTTGGTATGTTGTATCTGCACTTTCATTGAATTTTAGGTATTGCTTAATTTCTTCTTTAATTTCAGCTGTAAGCAATTGGTTGTTCAAGAGGTTGTTATTTAATTTCCATGTGTTTATGTAAGTTTTACACTTTCTTTGCCATTAATTTCCAATTTCAATGCACTATGGTTAGATAATATGGAAGGGACAATTTCAGTCCTTTTCCACTTACATAAGAATGTTCTTAAACAAAAGAATGTTTTATGGGCTAATATGTGGTCTGTTTTAGAGAATGTCTCATGTGCAGCTGAGAAGAATGTACATTCTGATGTGGTTGGGTGGAACACTCTGTAAGCATCCGCTAAGTGCATTTGCTCACAGGTTCAATTCAGTTCTGTTATTTCTTTGCTGACTATTTGTCTAGTTGATCTGTCTCTTTGTGACAATGGGGCATTAAGGTCCCCAATTGTCTTCTTGTGTATTTGGTTTTTCCTGCCCATTTATATTTGTCTTACATAGTTGGGTGCTGCTGTATTTGGTGCGTATATATTTATGATTGTTAGCTCTTCTTCTTGAAGTTTTCCGCTAACAAGTATGTAGTGACCTTCTTTGTCTCTTTTGATCATTTTTGGTTTGAAGTTCACTTTATCTGCAAACAGAATTGCTAACCCTGCTTTTTTTTCCCCCTTGGTTCCTGTTGCATAGAATATTGTTTTTCATACTTTGACTTTTAATCTATGAGTTTCCTTTAGAGTCAGACGTGTTTCTTGTATACAGCTGTTTCTTGATCCATTCTGTTTCTTGATCCATTCTGTGAAGCTATTTCTATTGATAGGTGAATTGAGGCCATTTAAATTGATGGATATAATTGATATGTACTGGCTCACCTTTGTCATGATATTTTTTTCTGGTTGGTTTCCTACTTTTTTTCTCTTGTTTAATTGCTTTCCCTGCCTGGTAGTTTCTTTCTGTTTTTGTTCTTGGAATTGTAGTCATGTTTTATCTTTATCTAGTATGTCTTTCAGTACTCTTTCTTGGGTTGGTTTCGTGGACTTGAATTTCATCAGTTCTTTGTCATGGAAGTATCTTATTTCTCCATTAAATTTCAAAGAAAGTTTTGCAGGGTACTTCAATCTGGGTTGAAAGTTATTTTCTTTCAGGGCTTGAAACATTTTTCCCTCCAAGCTCTTGTCAGGGGTTTGTGCTGAGAAGTCTGCTTTGATTCTAACAGGCTTTTCTTGATAGGTGAGTTGTGTCTTTTTTCTAATAGCTTTTAGTATTCTGTTTTTATGTTGTATGTCTGGGATCTAATTATTGTATGCCTGGGTGTAGATTTATGTTGGTTGTGATTGTCTGGCATTCTGTATACCTCACTTATCTGCATATCTGATTCTTTTCTCATGTTCAGGAAGTTTTCAGCTATTACTTCTGACTTACTGATG
>PVJX010029175.1:0-23097 GCA_004027295.1 Dolichotis patagonum
GAGAGTTGGTAAGAGTATATAAGATTTTATGGTAATCATGATTTCCCATTTCATTGCTTTGAAGCCTTTCAATGTTTTCATTCATCAGTTGGAATGGTTTTATTCTGTTTTGTTTGACTTTATTATGCGTGATGGTATGAACAGCTGTTTTGAAGAAAACAAAACATTATGGCAGCCATTGCTGATTTAATATCATCTTCCTTAGAAGTCCTACCATGCTTCTACTCTGCTATTACCGCCGGTTCTATCATGTTGTGTCTTATTGGGATTTTAATATATG
This sequence comes from Dolichotis patagonum, assembly GCA_004027295.1. NCBI lineage: Eukaryota > Metazoa > Chordata > Mammalia > Rodentia > Caviidae > Dolichotis > Dolichotis patagonum. The sequence goes on from PVJX010029175.1 coordinate 281, forward strand.
TGATAATATAAACAAATCTTTTTATTCAAAATGAGATATTATAATAGCCATTGATCATAGTTATTCAGTTCAGAATGTCTGTAATTCTTTCACTCTCTTGAATGGTTTTATAATTGTGTTATGTTTGATATTATTGTATGTGAAACTATGCTCAACTATAGCAGAGAAAGATACAGTTTGATAACTACTGTTAATGTCCGGTTGTCTTATTGTAAAGTGTTGTGTTGCTTATGTTGTTCTGTTCTGATTTGCTTTGTTCTGACCTCTTTTGTTTTATTCTCTTTAAAATTAAAAAAAAGAAAAAAAGGGAAACAACAATTGGGATGGGGGAAAGAAGGGAAAAAGAAACAAATACATACCTATATAAAAAAGATAACAAAGATAATTATACCATTAAATCTATTAGTTCATGGAAAGGAACAGTTAGTGCTCGTATTGTTTGATCAGTTTTGCATGCCTATTTCTGATAATCTGAGGAAATATTTTGAAGACAACAATATGCAATATAATAATCATTGTAAAATTCCCATCATCTTATTTTAAAATCCTATTTTGCTATTGCTTTGAAGTTGTTGTTTTTATTTGATTGTTTATTTTTTGTTTTTTTTAAATAAATAAATAAGAAAGGCACCTAACTCCTCAGTAAGAGTAACAGTTAAATTTAAAAAAAAACTAAACTTGAAAAAAATTGCTAAAATAGTCAATTGATATTTATAATTACTTAAAAGAATTTATGACCCTTTCATGCAAATAAAATTATTTATCCAATGTTCTTGAATCTTAGTAACAATTATAACTATAATTTGTACTATGTAATCACATATTTTGGATCACTGCACTTAGTATATATAATCAGCAATAGGGAAGTGAATAAACAACACAATAGCATGTATTTCTGTTTATAGGATATTATTTATTATTCTTAGTCACTGAGTAAGTTTTGTAAAGCAGTAAATCCTAGACAATAATCTATAGAATGAAAGTCTAAGTTAAACAATTATATTTATAGAATCTGAAATGAAATAATCTTTGTATAATACTTAAATAATTATATTCCATATTAAATATTCCATAACTATCAATTTTTTTATTTTAGAGAGAATTTAAAAAGTAATAAAAACCGATATAAGATTTCAAAACAAATGATAGGAAGTTAACAGTGATTATTATATTGCATATTGTTTTCTTCAAAATAGCTGCTCAGATTACCAGACATAGGCATGCAAAATTGATCAAACAGTATAAGCAGTAACTGTTCCTTTCAATGAGCTAATAGAATGAGTAATACTATTATCTTAGGTAATATATATATAAACTTTCTTTTCTCCTTTCTCCCATCTCAGTTGTTCTTTCATTTTGATCAGTTTCTTTCCTTTTGATCAGTTTCTTTCCCTTTCCTAATATCTATGTACCTTTCTATGCAATGGAGTGCTACTAAGGTATTAAGAAAGATAAGCTTGAGGCTCTTATAGTTAAATGAAAGCAAGTAGAGACCATATTTATAGTGAAATAAATCAGACTTGTACGTATAAATATCGTATTGTCTCCCTAGTATAAGAAACTGAACGAGTAGTTATCACAAATATTAATGAAAATTTTCTTGATAGAATGATAGTAAAAATCTCAACTTTTAGGAGATACATATTGTAGTAACTACCCATCACTTTGAAATACAATTATCATAATAATTACTGTTTGTAGCTCATCCTATGATAATAAGATAATTTGGGTGAATGATCATATTTGCACATAGCTAATATCTGTGACAATGTTTTAATAGACAGGTTTTTTTCTAAGTTGAAGTTTTATCTGTCTTATTTGGAGCCTGGGATTCTATCATCTCAATCTAAAGAAAGTTTTTGCTCAAATCTAACCAAGAAACCACAGAATCTGTATATGTGACAAGGAGAATAAGAATCAAGTAGTGCTCTAATCTAAATAGTAACTTTTATGTGCATAACAGGGTAACATATAACAAAAATTGTGTATAGAGGATTTAAACACAAATTTACTAACAACATATTAACAAGAGCATACCTTCTCACTGCTTACTTCAATATACAACTCATTTGCTTCTCTGTTGTGCTCATCTCGTACTCCAAAATATTCTCTCAGATCTCTTTTCCTCTGTCCCTTCACTCCAGTTATAAAAATGTTAACAATTTTGACCTCTTTTCTTTGACTCATGTGCTGTTATCTTTTTCTCCTTGTCTTCTTCAAGATCTATGCACTTTCTTTCCTTCTTTCTTCTTTCTATATCCCTTTCATTTCTGTATCCTCTTCCTTCAATCTCTATATCCCTGCCTACCTGTCCATGGTTATATATAACACTCTTTATGAATTATGAGTGAAGGATGAAATTGCAGGCAGTTGTTCTCACTTTTCAAAGCTGTAATTGGGACTGAGTAAGGTAAAGAGTGTGTAAATACCAAAACATAACCAAAGCCAAGATCACATCCTGAGAAAAAAATGAACTAAGTACAGAGATATCCATGTTAGTGACACTTTTTCTGCTCAAACTTCAGCACAAAAAGGACAACAGAAACATAAGAAAATAAATCAACAAGATGCCTCCCAAAAGTCTTAACTTTTGTAAAGTGGATCGCATGGGCATTGATGCAAAAGAAATAAAAAACCAAACAGTTACAATATTTGAAGGTATAAAAGAAGGAACAAGTAAACAGATCATTAAAATGTTCCACTAAAATGTAATTATTAGAATGATGTAACTAAACAAGTAAGAGACTTAATTAAGTGATCAAGAATGTTAAAGAATATACAGAGATTTAGGTGCACTACAAGATGATTCAAGATATAAATGAACATTTCAAAAGAGAATAAAAGATGAAGAAAAATATAAAGCAGAAATACAAGATATACAAAGGTTTCATGGAAAGTATAGGCAGCAGAAATAAGCAATGCAAGGAGAGAATATCAGAGCTAGAATATAAGATCTATGCAGCAAATGATATACACAGAGATACATTGAAAAGAACAAAAGAACATGGAAATTGGTTCCCACAACTGGTAAATGATTTTAAAAATCTTGAATATTACAGATATAAAAGAACAATTAGAAGATAGCATGAAATGTACAAAAAATTGTTTCCTGAAATCATAAGAGAAAGATTTACCGTAGAAAAGAATTCAACTTCCTTGTAAGGCATGGATAACCCTTTTAGCAATGATCAAAAAAAAAAAAAAAAAAAAAAAAAAAAAAAAACTTCACAGAATTCTAAAAGCTTCTAGAAAAATGTATTAAATAATCTATAAAGACAAAACTTGCTGAATACGAGTTGATTTCTCAACACAAAGCTTTAAGTGCCAGAAAAATTGGAATGAAGTTTTTGAGTCCTAAAAGAAAACACCTTTCAAACAAAATTAATATTTCCTGACACATTATCTTCTAAAATTGATGGAGGAACATTTTCCATAACAAACTCACCTTAAGAAACACACAATCCTGAAAGAAGCAGTGCAGAAAAACACTAACAAAAAACAATATTAGAGACAAGGCCAATACTTTTAAAGGTTTCAAAGGAAAAAATACATCTAATAACATGAAGAGTTAAACAAACAGAGACAATAAAAGAATAAGCAACAGAAAACAATTCTGTCACAGGATTCAGTCAATATTTCCCCTAGTATTTCTCAATGTAAATAGGCTTAACTCTGCAATGAAAAGGCAGATTGGTAGATTGAATTCAAAGACAAAAATGGGTTGCATGGTGCAAACAAGAGACATACAAGAAACATAAAGATTGAAAGTAAAAGGAAGAAAAATGATATTTCTTATTTTCAGATGAAGGGGTCTTCAAGCAGAAATTGATCAGAAAAGAAAGATTACTACACAGTAGTAGAGGGAAAATTTTAAGAAGAAAAGTCAATTGTAACTACACATGCTCCAAATGCCAGTGCCCCCAGTTTCAGAAAATAAATACCTCTGAACATAAAAGATTAGATGAGTATCAGTACAAGAACACAAGTGTAGTAGAAGACTTTAATATACCACTCACAAATAGACAAGTAAACAGGTCAATAAATCAACAAAGATCAGAACTGTTCCATGCTTCAAAAAAAATTATGAACTTATCAGATATCTACAGAGTATTCCACTAAATAGTATCAGAATTCACATTTTTCTTGGCAACACATGGAACTTTCTTCAAAACAAATCATATATTAGGCATAAAGCATCCTTAAAAATACAAAAAAATTGGAATAAATTCATCCATATTTTATGGGGTCATAGCATTATAAAACTAGAAATCAGTGGCAAAAAAAATCACCAGAATTATGCAAAAACATAAAGGCTAAATAATACACTCTCGAGTAATCAATTGATTGTGGAAGAAATCAAGGAAGAAATTGTACAGTTCCTAGAATCAAATGACAGTGGCAGAAAAATGTACCAGAACCTATGGGAGATGATGTAAGCAACCCTGAAAGAAAAATGGATAGCTGAGAAGGCTCACATCAGAAAAATAAGTGTCCTCAATAACCAACCAAGAATGAACCTCAAGATCCTGACGAAACAAGAGCGATCCAAAGATCATAAAGAAGGCAATTAAAAAGATCAGAGTAGAAATAATATTAGGCTATAAGAGAAATAGAAATCAAACAGCGCTGAGATTCCCTCCTACTCCAATAAGCAAGTCTGTTAGGAAGGATCTAAAAATAATAAAGGCAGGAGACATAGTGAGGAAAAAGGAACATTCTACACTGCTTGTAGGGACGTAAACTAGTGCAATCACTATGGAAATCACTATATAGAATCCTCAATTTTTTCTCCTGTAATTATCTTGATAACTTAGACCATTGTACTTGCTGAAGAAGCTGAAACTTAGGGATGATAAATAACTTTCTTAATTTTTTTTTTTAGAGTGGTGCTGGGGATTGAATCCAGGAATTTGACACTGAGCTCCATACAACCTCAGCCACCACTAAAATTGTTTTTGTTTTGAGACAGAGTTTTCCTAAACTACTAAATTGTCCAGGCTGAACTGAAGCTTTCAGTCTTGTTACTGATTCCTGCTTGCTTGGGTTTATAAATTGAGATTTTCCACAAATATCTCTACTTTTTGGGGGCTGAGAATATAGCTTAGTGGCACAGCACCTGCTTGGAAAAAGCAAGGTCTTGAGGGTCTGATTCCTGGTACAAAAGTAAATAATAAAATTAAATTACAATCAAATAAAATCTATACTTTCTGCTCTGCAGCCCTCTGAAAGTGGTGAGAATTTTAACACACAACAAAAGGTTTCCCTTTACCTGCTAGACCAATAAAAACAAAAATTTCATAGTTAATGTTGACCCTTTGCTGAAACATGGTAATCTTCTACACTAAAATCACTTTACAGTTCTTTGCCTTTGTTCCTTCAAACCCACTGTTTCACATCTAAACTGCTAGAGAAAACATTCTGCATTTGTTATAACCATTTCCTCACCACTGTTTTCTTATTTCTGAAATGTCACTTTGAACTCCAGTAATTTCCTCAGGTCATGATCTTTTCTTCAGTCTTTTCTGCTTGACTTTTCTGTAACGACGAACTTACTGATCATCTGCTCTGGTCTGTAGCTCCTTTTATTTGCATGACCCAGAAGAGTTCCTTTCATTGTCAAATGGCTTTTTGATCACTGACCATCCACCCATTCCTTAGCTTCCATCATGGTTGGCTTGACTTGTCTCACTTTTATCTATCATCTCCTCACTTTGCATTTGATTCCCAAAGCTTGATTTTAAGCCATAAACTGTCCTTTATTTCCTATGTGTCCCATAGTATTAATTGAATGACTTTGTAGAATTGCTTTTGATTTAGCAAATCTATTTGTTTCTCATTACTGACAGAATAAATAGTCATAAATCTAGGGCTTGGAACAATGTAAAAGGAGTGATTGAAAAATATATTGAATGTTTAAATTTTTTTAAAAAATATTTGTCATAATAAAAGACATATTGCCATTAGTACTCCTCATGATATTCACTCTCTTCACTCTTATCTCTAACTCTTATCTCATCATTCTTGGTCCTTTTTAAAGCAGTCCTAAGCTGTCTTTCAGGAGCACCTTTAGTTGTACTGCCACCATGTCCAGAATTGACTGGAAATGCTTACCTTTTGTATCAGGGGTTCATTGGATGAATAGAGAGCCAAATGATCCAGTCAAAAGTCCAAGGCCTGGACCTACTGCAGAGCCCCATGCGAGGCCTTACCAGGAACCTGAAGGCAGCAATGTAAGCCTGGAGATGGCCACTGAAAAGTGATTGTGAAGACTGGAGCTCCAATGAAGAACAGAAGTGAATTTCCTCCTTCTTTCCCTTTTTATTCCAACTGTGCTACAAGTCTATTGGTTGGTACCACCCATACTCAGGGTGGGTCTTCTCCCTTCAATCAGTCATCCAGGCAAAACCAGGACTGTGCTAAACTAAACTGATCTGTGAGACTTTTCTTACCTGAGTCAACAGCACAATTAACTGTCATACTTTTCATGGTCATTTTGACTTTGAGGAAGATTCACAAGTCCCACAGTGTCAGAATGCAATTCGCTGTAGTAGCAGGAGTGCCATACCTGCTTTCTTGCTTGGTTTTGGCCAGAGGTCACTTTCATCTTTTAAAGGCTGACTCTTGAGAGCTAGCCTCTATGTTCAAACCAAAAAATGGACTCAGTGAAGCTCATGCAGTGTTTCTTTCTGACCTCTCTTTCTCCCTCTATTGTTCTCTGACATTCTTTATAATTTTAGCTCTGTGATCAACTTTTCTGCTTTCCATTTTGTTTTTTGTGAGTCATGAAATCTCACTGGTTCATCGGAGTATCCAAATATTCTTCCTCTTATAAAATCTGATTAGTACTCCATTGTGTAAAAATACCACATCCTTTTTTTTAAATTTATTTATCCCTCAGTTGATGGGCATTGAATTGTTTCCAAGATTTAATTATTACAAATTGTGCTGCCTATGTTGTCCTGTTCTGATCTGCTCTGTACTGCCCCCTTTTGTTTTATTCTCTTTCAAATTAAAATATATATATATATACATAAAAAGCAAAATATATAAAAAAAAACAAATTGTGCTGCTAGAAACATGGGTGGACATGTATTGCTGTGGTACGATGTTTTCAATTCTTCTGGAAAATACCCAGAAGAAAGATAAACTCAAGGCTTTTATAGGTAAATAGATGCAACTAGAGATCACACTCATAAGTGCAATAAATCAGACTTGTATGTGTATATATTGAATTGCTTCCCTAGTATAAGAAATGTAAAGAGTAAATAAGATCCAAAACATACAACGGATATTGTAAAAGAGAAAAAAAAATACTCTAAAGGACAGAATAACAGGGGTGGGAGAAGGAGAAAAGAAGGAAGGGGGAAAACATATCTATCTATCTATCTATCATCTATCTATCTATCTATCTATCTATCTATATGATTATCTTAGCTATCTTACATGTGTATATACATGTAAGGTAAAGATAATCATACTACTTATTTTACTACTTATTTTATTAGTTCATTGAAAGAAGCAGTTAGTGCTTATATTGTTCGATAATTTTGTATGCCTAGATTTGGTAATCTGAGCAAGTATTTTGAAGATAATAATATGCAATATATTATTGTTAATTTATAGTTGTTAATTAATAGTAACTATTGTTAATTTTCTAATATCTTACTTTGAAATTTGGTATTGTTTTTATTGTTTTTTTAAATTCCTTTTAAAATAAGAATAAGATCTGATTAGTAACCTTTACTCTGTCTCTGAAGTCTATACCAAAAATGCCTAGATTATTGTTTCATTGAATAAGGAGGGATCAGAAATCTTGGGAGAGGGGACATCTCCAGGATTCTGATACTGATACTATCAGAATCCTACACTCAAAACCAGTAAAAAAAATTTAGTTATTGATAGAATATTTATATTTGGCCATAACAACCAAAATCAATAAATCCAAACCAACTTGATTTTCTGTTAACATAATTTTGACTTTTACAAAATGAATTTCTCTGGACATGGTGGTACACTCCTGTAATCCCAGTATTCAGGAGACAGATGCAGGAGGATCATTGCAAGTTTGAGACCAGCCTGGGCTACAAAGTGAGTCAAAGGATCACCTGAGCTGCATAGTGAGACTGTCTCAAAAAGACCAAAAAAAAAAAAATTTCATTTTCTTGCCACAAGGCTTCTTTAAGATACCATCTCCCAAGCTCTTGATCTAAAATTATTTTTTTACTTTTTAAATTGTTTTAAAGTTTTTCACTACTTAGTCTGATTCTTGCTTTGTGATGGCCCTCAGCTCAATCCCAGCTTCACACATTAGCTCACACGTTTCCATGCTCACATCATTGCCAGAAGGACTTTTCTGAACACTATCATACAGTTTCATCTTATCATCACCTGCTGGAAAATACTTGTTAGAAGAATTTTTAAATATTTACTGTTTGATATTTTAGCACTATCACAAAGTTGATTCTATAGCCTTACTGAAGGCTATGTTTTTAATTTGCCTTAGCACATACTTATTTGTACTTACTTCCTTTTTAAAAATCTGACCCACTGTCTCTAGAGATACCCACAAGATTTACATGTCTTAAGCAGCTTTTTCCATTTTCTACTTAAGAGAAAACAAATAAATATGTTGGTACTTCTAATAGAACAGTCCCTAAAGATAATAGACTTCTCTTGAATTATCCTAAATATTTATGATTCATTCATGTGTAAACCAAACTTATTTAGTTCATTTTACAAAATAAATACCACCTTAGAATGAAGAATAAAATTCATAGTTCTGGAAAGTACCAATTCTTGTGGAAATTGTAATCAATTCAAGGACACAAATGGTATAGCATTACTTTAAATAACTCAAGGAACAAAATCAAGCATCTGTAGTGCTTTCTAGGTCTGATGCAGAGGCTGGATTTTATTGCACATGCAGTGAGTAGTATCTGGGTGTTTACTGAATGGAATTGGAAGAGGAGGAGTAGAGAATGTGCATAAGTAATGATGCATATAGTTATTCCCAAAGACGGACTTCAGAGTCACAGAAAACACGGTTCCTATTTGTCATAGGTGTTGAAATGTTGATATAATGAGATGATAAAGAACGAGAGTCTTGGTTTTGCTGCAGTTAGTAGGTTGATGGTATTAACTCAGAGCTCAGAGCCTAATCCTTGGATCCCAGCTGAAGGCCTGACTGAATTTGTGAGTAATTAAAATTAAAATTCAAGGTTATTAACTCACTGTAATATTCACATTTCACTTAGCCACAAAGGAATAACAAAGTACATTTCCATGTGGAAGGAAAATCAAACTGAGATTAGAATGCTCAGACTTACAAGGTGAGCAAATACCAGGTATACATAGAATTAAAGGTAATTTTGAGTCTGTGTGATATTTTTAAATGACTAATTGTGTTATGGTATTTATTTTTATATTTATATAATCATAATTACATGAACGAAGTTAAACACTAAGCTATCATTATAAATAATAATGAATAAAATATACAGGTATCAGACTGATGGGAGGGAGATAGGAAAAACTTTATAAAATACTGTGAGTGAAAGAGTAAACACTACAGTGCATGTAGGTATGCAGGTAATAAAGAAGAAATTGCTTAGTGATGGTATGTCAGAAGCATACTTGATCAACAAGTAACTCTTCTTCTTGTTATACACATATATAATGTATATGTGGTTGACAAAAAGTTTTTAGGTTTTAATTCATGTGTTTGATTTGTTATCCATTGTCCTAGTACCACAATTTTTAATCTTTGTGCAATCCTAGCATTCAGAAATTAAAAATGAAGCTAAACATTTTAAGTTATGATTAGACCAAGAGCATGTGATTGCCAGACTGAGAATTAGCTTTCCTTCAGTGAAATGTAGCATTGCATCTTGTGAGAAAGACCACGGAGGATGTGATGAGAACTTGTGGTCAGTAAGAATACACAATAAAAACACAATAGATTCATGGGAATTGTCTATGTGACTTGCAATACACCACGAAAACGCAATTGAACATCTTGTTTCCTTGATCCCTTACTGGCTCTATGAAGTTTGAGTTGAATGAGTATACAAGCAACATAGTTTTCAGTAAATGCCTAACTTGTCTTCATAGTTTAGATAAGAAAAATGGTGATGCATTGAGTATCTGTGTACATATGGACAGCTTCTACAAGTTTTTTCTAAATAGATAAATCTTCTCAAGCAAAATACTGAGTACCGAATAGACAGATAAATGGTAGTAAAGATATATCCATGGATATTAATTTGCATGCCATTTATATAAAATAGGTTCAGCTTAACTAGTTAACGCAACTTATACCACAAACATCTTCAAAAGCAGAACTTTAAAAATTAATTATTGGATGATCAGTGTTTTAGTTATGCATAGTATGAACATCTAATTTATTGTGGCTGAAAAAGGTTACCATTAATAATTATGTCCAGTACCATACATGTATGATAGTTCGAAAGCATGGTTGCCACATATTTGAATATATCTCCCGTAGGTAAAGTCCAGCTGCTTTCCACTGGGTGGGTTTATGACTATTTCAAACAATAGAGTATAGCAAAAATAATGCGTGATTTCTGTGGTTAGAAAAATAAAAAGGTGGGATATTAGTAACTGGAGGCCTAAACCACTCCCTATGTTAGAAGTCACAGAACTCTTATGTCACAGAGCTGTTGGGGACCCAGCCACCTCTACATGTTCTGTGCAGGTCTTTTGAATAGCAGTCTTTGTCTTACGGTGACCTCAGCCTAGTGCTAAACGTGTGAGTAAGTGAAGCTTGGGCTTTTTTGGCTGAAGTCCCAGCTACCATGGAGCAAATACAGACAGTTCCTCAAGGCTCTGATCTGCTGACCCACAGAATCTCTGAATTTCACGGGTTGCCTCAAACCACTGCAACTGGTGCGCAATAAAACTAATGGAACAAAGTGTAATACATTTCATTTCTGTTTTCTCCTTCATGAATGACTGTGACTGAGTCATTGCAATTTGCATGCATTTTTATATTATTTTGTATTTATAAACATATGTGCTGATTAAAGAAAATAAAAGCAAAATGCATGGACATATTAGATCATTGTAAAACCTTTTATCATAAAAATATTTCCTTGTTAAATGCATTTGCCTTTTGAGCCTTGAGTATCTGACATAATTATTTCACATTTTCTTTACTTTTACAAAATCTATTATGGTGTATCATCCTAAATAGAAGCTCATCACAGGTTTGGATAATTTTTAAAAAATAAACAGCTTTTCCAGTTACAATATTGTTACTGTGGTCACTTCAGTAGCATACAATATTGTCACAACACAATAGTGAGAAATTGAAAAGTGAGACATCTAAGAAAATAATTTCTACATTTGGAACTTTTGGGATGCTCCTTTTATGGAATAGGTAATTAGTTCTAGGTAATTAGTTCTTCCAGGTACTAACTGAAGCATTAGCTACAGTGCTCCATAATGTAAAAATGTTATTGAACAATAATTACTCTGATTATTCACTTTAGTTTGAAAATTAGATGCAAAGTCTTATGTGATGGAAAATCAACTTAGGTGCATACTAAGCTATGAACAAACCCTTCTGTCCTTAATATTTGGAAAAAAGCAAATTATTATAATTTAAGTTCAGTTAAATTCATAAGCAAATTTATTATGCCATAAAGAGAAAGATGTTTTGGTTCCTTTAAATGTTGCCTGTGATTTTCCTTTGACAGGATACTTTATGAGTATGTTTTTGCCTTTGAGTATTAATTAAGGCAACCACTAGTGACCTTAATTAAGGAGTTCTGGATTGGACTCTGTAATTCTTGAGTCATCTTGAACAATTATTCTAAGAAAAGATGTTTTTCTTTTCTTTTCTTTTCTTTCATTTTTGTTTTTGCTTTTGGTCTTTTTGAGACAGGGTCTCACTATGCAGTTCAGACTGACCTTGAGCTCACTTTGTAGCCCAGGCTGGTCTCCAACTCTCAGCAGTCCTCCTCCAGAGCACTGGGATTACAGGTGTGCACCATCACTCCCAGTTTTTCTTTTTCATGACTAATGTGACTATGTGAAATGGAAGGATCAGTTTAAGTGGAAGATACTGCTTTTAGTCTGCTCATTATGAAGTTTAAAACAGTGTACCATTAATGGTTCAAGCACCATTATTTCTGACCATTCAATTTCCAGGCGGAATACTTGGAATTAGAGATGCCTCTTCTTTGTCTAACAGGGTAAGTTAGGGTTGTAAGTGTGCTAAAAGTTGCATTGCACAGAAAATCCACATAGCTTCTCTTGTTTACTCTAAGATAAATAGTAGAGGCAAACCCACCAGCAACTGCATAATTGCTACTCCACCCCAAGAGAGTCCTCTTTTGATTGTTGAAGTGACAACATGATGAATCTCAGTAGAAAATGTCAGTCACACCTCATTACTTTCTCTCATCCTTTTGTCCAGCTTTGGGACGGCAATCTTTCCTCTGGATGCGTTCATTGTTTTGACAGCTTATGTTTGTGCCAACCTTTGAGCGCTACTTGTCTTTCCTCTCCTCTCAGAAATAGCACTCACACCATAAAGCATGTGGTGAATTACTTTCCCGGAATGTCAAAACTTAGTAACTTTGTCAGACTTCAGTACTCTATAAAGCATTTTAGAAACCTGAATGCTTTTTCTTGCTCACCTTTTGTTTCCCTGGCTCTCTTACCTCCTTTGCTTTTCTCCCATCTCCCTCTACCCCTGCATCTCCCTCCTTCCCACCCTGCAGGTTCCTTCGCATTCACAGCACTAGGGAAAACTAAACTGTGTTCCTCTGTCTTCCAGCCTCAATACTGTGTTTACATTAATTCTGTAATATTGGTGAAACAGAAAAGTAGAAAAGAAAAGCATAGAAAGTAGGATTTTGACTTAATGTATTCTTTTAATCTTGAAGAATGATTTACAATTAAGTATCTTAAAAGAAACTGCTAATGCTGCTAAGCACAAAAAAGAATGAGATAGCACAAAAAAGAAAGAGAAAATCAAGAATGAGTCTCATTAATTGCTAAAAGCCTCCCACATTTAAACTCTTTCTTTTAGCATGAATAAAAGATTGTGCATTATAAAAACTATGTGTATTCCATTACCAAACTATCTTTTATTTGTTTACATGAATTTTTAAAGGTAAGAAAATGGGAAGAAAGTTTTTTAAAAAGACTGCAAAATTACCTCACCCTACTGGTAATAGCTGTGTTTGCTGCAATAGTAATATAAGCTACAATTTCTTCAAAAATTAGGTATTCACTTGTGGATCTTATCTAAGTTTAAAGTGAGTCTCTGGAATGTATAGTGTCTCATAAAAGTATCGAATGCAGAAATGCTCCCCTTACTCGATATTCTGTTTTCTTCTCAAACTTGCATACAGTGTCTTCATGCACTTTACTAATTCATAAATCTATAATAAGAATATATGTGACTTCACTTAAAATATCTTCTTTTGCATATTCAGAAAACAATCTTTAATAAGTCCCCAAGTAATAATATAGAAAAAACATTTATCTCTACTCTTCTATAGGGAGTGGCAGGAAAAAACAAATCCAAACAAATAAGCATACAATCAAAACAACGAAAAGGTTCAATCGCTAAAATAAAACATTTGTTTAATAAAAATAAGGAGAAATTATTGTATTAATTCCAATATTAGGATTTTACATTTGAAGGACATATAAAAAGTAATGTAGATGGATTCAAATTAAATAATATATATGCTCTATACCGAGAAAGTAAACATTACAACTATGTGCATCACTAGGATGGCAATCTGCATTTGAGGAATCATAAGAAAATTCATTTTCCCATAGGGTTCTCAGTTCATGCAGTTTCAATAACCTTAATTGCAAGAAATCTGTCTCAATCATGTTGAATTATTCAAAAATTTGAGATCACAAAGAGGGGTTTTATGATTTTTTTCTGTGTATAGAAAAATGGTCGTGCAGTAACAAGTCTAATAAAAATATTATCACAGGCACAAAATGCTTTTCTTCAAGAGCCTATGATTTGGTGCTTGATTAAACAACATTAGAACTATAACTTTTGTTTCTTCACTCAGCTCTCTAAGACTTTTTGCATTATAATTTTTAATTAGTGTAAATCATGCTGCTAACACAAATCCAGGGCACAATCCCTACTTTGACATGCTTGCGTGCTTTCGGTCTGCAAGGAGAATTCATACATCCTGGCAGCAACACAAAGCTGAGCGTGAGCTCTCCCACTGGCCCAGCACACGTTCTGCTTCAGAAGCCCGGGAATAAACACATTCGGTAAGTAAAGCCACCCAGATCGTCTCTGAACAGCTTTCTCAGTGCATGCCTGAGCACACAGAGGGCTGCTTCACCCACCAAACTGCTAAACAGCTCCAAACTATGATAACGTTCATTTATCATTTAGGCATGGATGGACCCGGTGGAGAAATGGATATCTGACTTTAGAAGGCAGGGAAAACATCATTTATATTCCCTGAGTTATGAAACTTGAGCACTCCTAATTGACTTCAATACGTTAGCATAGACAATATTTTCTAATATCCTAACTTCGTTAGTTGTGGGATATATAAATCATATGTAGAGATTTCAAGATAGTGTGCAGTCGGGGGGTACATGTAGGAGCTAACTACACTGAGATGGATTTATTTGGAAAATTAACAAAATCTGTTAGCTTTCTCTAAAATTTTGAATACAAATTACCTTTTATGCTCTTTGATTTAGCCAATATAAGGAGTACATAAATATTCCCATACTGCAATTAGGTGAAACTGCCCAGAATTTCCATGGTGTGCTTTTTTATTTCATTGGCACAAAAGGCAGTGCCGAGGAGTAGGATGCATAAGCCCGTTGCCCTCAGCTTTGTTTGGGGTATCTTTACAGCTGATTCATTTAGCTTATACCTGGGTCAGTTATTCACGGACTGACCATTAACAGGCCTAAGTACTATCATGCTGGTTTAATTAACTTGGTCATTTCTTAAACACAGGGGCCGTTTGTCACGTGGGATGATGACGTCATTCGCGTCACATCTCCTTGATCACAGCGCTTCTCACCTGAGCACATTTCACTGCCTCCCTCCACCACAGGACATGTCTAACTCTCAGGAAAGCCATGACTACCGTCAGGCGGTGGAGACAGTTGCAGCATCTCGCGGGTGATGTACATTGTCAGCTTCTCAGGACCACAGTTGTGCAGCCAAACTGTCCCTAGCACCACCTTTAAGAAAACCTGGCTGTGGCAAAACAGTGTGGTTTTGCAGAAAAAAAAAATCAGTGTGGCTTCCTCTAAGTATCGCTTCTGCATCTTTGCTTCATTGTTAGAAAGAGGAGTAGGAATTACCTCCTATATGGCAATTATTTTTCCAAAGTTTCCTGCTGGTTCTTAAACATTCTGGACACAGGCGCACATCAGGATGTTTGCATGTGTCTCCCTCTCTCTGGAATGCTCTTGTAGATGCTGGTCTGGCTTTCCTGTTCTGCTGCTGCATGTTTTGGGGTTGGTGTATGTGTGTTAGAGAGGCAGCCCTGATACGTGCATCACACTGAAAACTCTGCTCTACCTCTTTGTCATCTGCATTCTGTATCCTCTGTTTTGCCATAGAATTTTTAGCATGGTTTAGGGGCTGTGACAGGCTTTCAGACTCTAGGACCTCTAGGAGTAGAAAGGGGAGACAGCTAGGAGACAGGAGAAATCGTCAAATGAGTAGAGAATAAGATCTGTGAGTGGAAACCCAAGCCAGAATCTCGGGCCTGGTAAATCCATAGAGTACTAGGATAGAAAGTAATCCGCAAGGTCTGTGCGTGAGACTGGAGTTGTCATTACGGGCCCTGTCATCTTGAAAGTCTGGTAAAGAAAACAAAGCGAACATGAGGACCTCTTTGTCAGGTTAGCTGTATATTTTGCCAGGTTAGTCTGATGGGATGATTTTTTTATTTTGTTTTTTATTTTTTTTAAATTAAATGACCCTTGTTTCATACAACGATGGGTTCAGCAGCAAAGGCTGGCCCAGATGAGAGGAAAGCACAGTGCCCTTAAACCTTGAGAGCTGGGAAGAGCATATTCCCATTTGTTCACCTCTCACGTGTTACCAACAATCGTTTTTCTCTTGTGCATGGCTTATCTCAACTTTCCATTGCCATTTCAAATATGCTGTCCATTTTACAAAATGCTGTCCCTTGAGTCTCCATTCCATGTGAGCTATTCTAACCCGTATTTCCACCCTTTCCTATACAAGTTTCTAAAAAGGATTTTGTTTTATGCTGCCCCTGTTTTTATCACTTCTCACTTACAGTCCTCAGTCCTGTGCTGCAGCCTCCAGTTCTTGCATTCAGAGATAGCCCTCAAGATTACTAATGGCCTTCATGTTGTGAAGTCCACTGACACTGTTACAGTATAATTCTACAGCCCCGATTAACTCTTTTCAGAAACCCACTGAGTGCTCTAAAACCAAGTTTCTTTCCAGGAATTCTTTCTCTAGCATTTCTGGCTATTCCTTAGATGTCGCATTTCTAAAATCTAGCCTTCTGACAATTAAACATTGCAAAATCATTTCATCTCACAGTTTCCAAGGTCCAAATGATTTTGAAATTGTCTTGTATACGTGGGTCTTTCCCTAAATAGAAATAAATAAAAACTATAACCTATCAGGTGTGCTTAAATGTTGGCCCTTTTATTTTAAGGAGAAAAAAAGATAAAAATAACAATGAAAATACTTTGAACAGAGGTTAGTAGGGCAATTACAATCATTAATACATTGCCTATTGTTGTCTTCATAGTAGTTACTCAGAGTACAAGATACAGGCAAGATATCTTGTCCAAACCACATTACACAAAACTTTCTTTTCAATAAACTAAGAGAAAATAGCTGTATAACTGTCTTAACTAAAAGAAAGGAAAAAGGGGTAAAAAGTGTGCTTCATTTTTAAAGTGAAAATCAAATAATTCAAAAGTAAAGATAAAGATATGAGAAGACTTTTTCACTTATCTGCTGTATGTGCAATTACACCAAAATATTTTATTTAGAGTTGAGAAAATACCAGATCAGCAATATCTAAAATTATGTGTGCAGTTCTCTATCAGGTTGTAGAGAATGTTCATAAAATAGTAATTCTGAATGTAGACTATATAATTTTTTTCTGCTAACTGCTTACAACATACTTGAGAAAATTACATAAAAACTATTTTTATGTGCAGTATAAGACAAAAGCAATGATATACATCAGCAAAGTGTGTAACGGTGCTTTTTATATGTACAATATACATATGTATCATCTTGCTAGTGAGGTACACTTTATTAAAAGACTATGGGAACTTTTGATTATAGATTTAAAGCTTAACCCATATCTAACTAATTACATGATTAAGGCAAATAATTTAGCTTTTGGGGGTGTCAGTTTTCTCATTTCTCATTTGTCACAATTATCTTTAAATCACTTTAATAAACTTCATTGTGGTATATTTGATATACAAAGAACTGTACATAATGCACATAACTGCATGAGTGTGGCATGTGCAAATGTCCGTGAGTTCATTATCACCTCAGAGTAATAGACGTTGCCAGCCCCTCCCTGTACCCTTGCATCCCACCGCCTTCCTTCCTGTTCTTGCTTTTGTGATATAAGCCTTTAAAATGAGACATTTCTTTCTATAAAAAAATTGAGATATGTGATACTGGGTTAATTATAGACACAATGCTGAACAGAAGATCTCACAAAGTTACACATCTTATATAACTGAAATTGTAAACCCAGTGAAAAATAATTTGCAATTTACCCTGTACCCAAAACCCTGCAGTCATTGTATTCTCTGCTTCAAAGGGTTTGTTTATAGATAGCTTGTACAGAACACTGCAGTTTCTGGCCTTCTAAGACTGGTTTATTTCACTTAGCATAATATACTCCAGGTTTTTCCATGTTGTCAGAAATGGCAACATTTCCTTCTTAAATATGCATAAGGCATAGAAGACTCTGAATAAATTGCTGCTTCTCTTTTTATTGTATAACATATGAAAATTAACCATCCTGAACAGGATAAAAAAATAAAGCTTGTAGTTTGTTTTTAAAATTTCCTTGCTTTTTAATTAGCTATCTCTAATAGCTATCTTCCTAAGGTAAACTATGCAAAGAAATTGTAAAAGGTTTTTAACATGGCTATAAATAAAATATGCTGTATTATTTCCATTTTTGTTATAGGAAATTCTCCATGAAGCTCGTTTCACTCTTACTTTAATCTAGACTAGTTCTTAACAACTTTCTAATCCTGGGAATCTCATCCATGGTCTTTCTAGGACTGAAACATCTGTTATTCATACCTTGACTTAGCCCCCATTTTGGTGGAATGCTTTCACTAGTAGCTTCCTGAAGAAAAGTACAATGGACATATCCTTTTGGAAAACTTACAAATCTGATAATGCTTTTTGAAAAAATTCACAAGGGAGAATGTATAAGAGAATGCAGAATACTGTAGTCAAGGTTGAAAAATAGTTTAGAATTTCAAGGCATTATTTACTACCTTTTGTTTCCTCTTGCTCTTAAGATATCTGAGGCCCTCTGATTCTTATTGTTTTATATTTTGTCACTCTTTTATTCCCTTTGAAAGTTATTATAATTCTTTTTGTATCCCTACAGACCTAATATTTTATGATAATATATGTGGGTCAAGAATTTTTCTTTGTGGTATTTTTATTTGATAATTTTTATTATCTTATAATTTTCCTTTCTTGTTTTTTTATTTTAAAAATTTTATTGTCTTATAATTTTCATTTCTCACTCCTTGACATTGACACTAACATGCTGTTGAATCTTTTGGAGTTATCTTCTGATATTCATAACTTATTTATTTATTTATATTGTAAATTTTATTAAAATTAAACTTAGTTACACGTGAAAACACCAGACTGGTTCTTAGTGTATACATATTGTCCCACAAACCACGATTTATTATTGAGTGAAAGAAATAAGTTTGCAGAATCAATTCCTACTGAGGCAGCTTGGCAAATTTTGAGAAATACAAGGTATCTATGTAGATACCCAACAGTAGAGAAATGATGGATAGCTGATAAATGATACAAAGTGAGCACAGAGTTTTGAAAGCACTAATAAAAGACTCCATTAGGCTAAAGTGTTGAACTTACTGATTCAGAAATATAGAATTAAGAAAGTATATTTTGGAAAAAATGCCTATTTACAATAGAAATGGTGACATTTGATAATTTCTTTTTATCTCCTGATTAAGTATGTATGATAGATATCTACTGATTTTTCAAAAATTAAGTAATCATGTTTCTTTACCAAGACTATTTTCTTATTTTTTATGATTGCATTTTTATTCCTTCCTTTCTTAGGAATACAAATTACATGATCCCCCATGCCTCTGCTTTATTTTACGTTTCATTTGGAGGTTGTTATTCTCTCCACATGGCCATTTCCCATGATTTTATTTTCTATTTTCTTTTCACCTCTATCTTTTAAAAGTTGTACTAATCACGATGATTCTCAGCTCTCTGTATCTTTAGACTGCAAGTACTCCTAGCACTTTTCTTGTTCAGTGGCTTTATAACTTGTCATTGTCTCTATTGGTAGACATCAAATGTCAATCCCTGAAGATCTATTTCCTGGGTCAGTTTCACCCTAAAGGACTTCCACTGTTTCTGGGAAGTCCTAAGCCTGGCTGCTACCTTGTTGGAAACTTCCGGAGTAGGATGGTGATCGGTTCAACCTGTAGATTCTCAATTCCTGTGTCATCCTGAAACCTATTCAGCTAGGGCTCACATCCTCAGAAAGGAGCCTAGAGTCAATAGTTGAGTTACTTCCAAGAATAATCCTCCTGGTACGGGATAGAAGAAATGGTGTGCTGTTTGGCCTGGGAGAGGAAGGCTGTTCAAATGAGGATTTGTTGTTGCTTTCGTAGGCCCTGTATTAAAAATGTAGTATTTATAAAACTTTAAATAAGAGAAAGAGGAGAAAAAAAGTATTTAGGAGTATTCCCAAGGTAATGGGCCATAAAAAGTCTGGCTAATGGCCTAAGACTGAAGGATGAACTGACAGCTTCTCTAATCGTTAACTCTACATGGCTCTGGCAGTGGATGCAATGATCTATAGACGATTGATTAGAATTTTCCCCTTGGTTGGATTGAACTGAGAATAGAGACAGCCCAGTAGCAATTCAGTGATGTTATGAAATAAATAAATGGTCCTTTGCTAGTGGAGAAAAGAAAGACACCCTCTGAATAGAGAGCAAGATAGGAAAATATGTCTCTCAAATAAGCCATTTCAGTACATATTTTAAGAAAAAAACTTTTTGCCATAATACCACCAATATAATCAATCATTAAATAAAGACTTTTAGATCTCAGTTGCATTGTGAAGATCGAGTTGCTTTCTCTTTTGAAGTGAAGGCAAACCAAAGGGCATCTCAAGAAATATCACTGTCTGTTCCCACAGTAGATCAAAGGAGAGTCAAAGCCAAGTCTCCTAAGGAAGTAAGATTGCTTCACTGTAAAGTTTAGACTCTGAAAATGAACTGTCTTTTTCTATTTAACTTACAATGGTCTCAGAAACCTCATGTGCAATGGTGTGTTATAATTTTTTGGCTCATTTCTCAACAAAGCTGTTCAATTTTTTGATTTTTATTTTTTACTGAGGGCGTGAATTTAGAACTCATTCACTCATTCATGTTAATTAATGTGTCCCTTACAAACTTTTTTATTTTCAATTTTAGTTAAAGAAAAAAAAAAACCAAACAGAACAACATAAAAGGTAGCAACAATACAGAATTTCAAGGAAAAAAGAAAAGAAAAAATAACACTAAGAAAACATTACTTGACAAATTACACACTGACATCTTGGAAATAGTTGTTCAAATTACAAAATTAAAACATGCAAAGTAGACATTCAAACAGTGAGACTGTTAACAGTTCTGCTCCATGATCTGACAAAAACTGCAGTATGGTCATCCATCTTACCCACTCAAATATACATGCAATTATATCAAAAGGGTAAAATTAAACACAACAAAACAGAACAAAGCGGGTCACAGGAAAGCAATGTAAGAGACATAAATTTCAAAGCTAGACAATCGGAGATATTCACTCTCTATCATATTGACTCTTGTTTTCTTCCAAATAGTTGTCCATATTGTCACATACAGGGAATTCACATGAAACAACATAGTATGGAATTGATCTAAGCAGGATGAGGAGGGCATTTCAGGTCTTCAAGAACAGACAATAGGGAAGTCAAGAATGGCTGTCATAGTGTCTCTCATTCTCTTCAAAACAGCTGTCCATATCTTCCATTGTAGATTACCTGCTATTGTGGTTTTATATGACTTTTTGCTTCATGCATTTCTAGGAATTGTTTTGTTTTGTCTTGCTTTGTTTTGTTTTTCCCTCTAATACAGAAAGGATAGATATATATGTAGAAACTCACACATGTGTAGAGCTTATAAACAGTTTACAAGAACCAACTATATAATGCATGTTGAAATGAACAACTATTTTGAAGAAAAAGAGACACTACAGTACCCGGTGCTGACTCTGTAATGTCACGATGTGAAATCCAGCAATACTATCATCCTTACAAACTTTTTACAGTAGACTTGGTACAGCCATGACATTTCTATTGCAGAGATGGAGTCTAAGAGGGTGTAAGCAACTTACTTGAGGTTCAGCTAGAAAAGAACTGAAACACCCTGAGCATAGTTATGAAATATTTTATGAATAAATTTATGAGTATAAATTTATGAATATGAATATAAAACAGTTACAAAACATTTTATGAATAACTAGTCATTAGTGAGGTGGAGATGTAGAGAAAATACAAGGTACTTTTACCCTCTTACTGTAAGTCCAAGTATATTACTTGGGCATTTCCCTTGCCCAGTCATTCAGGAGATGGCAAAGCCATTACTGAAAGACTGTTAGAAGGATGGTGATTAAGATAAAGAAGCCTTTATTCCAGCTAGTGTTGAAAATAATGGATCAGAAAAGACCCTGAGATAAAATGTTTATATGCGCCTAAATGAAGCAAATACAGTTCATTAAAATTATGCCTAGATTAGATTTATTCACCATCTAATAACACAATTAGAATTATGCCTAACAAGAAGCTACTCTACAATATTTCAGAAATAACAAAGCTGACATAATTCTTAGCAGAGAGAAAGTCTAATATTACCATATCCACATAAATAATATGGAAATGTGAGGAAGACATATCTAGGGAAATGACTTTTAGCTAATTTAGCATGATCACTTGTACTGCCCTAGCATCTTAAACTATGTTTTCTGTATTTTATTTCAAATGCAAATGCAATTGATGCTCATGTTTCCTTATGATTAGCTTGTTAAATAAGGCCTACTTCTGATAATCCCTATGTTTATGTGACCAGCAGTCAAAAGATAATATGAGTTTTTTCATCTCTCCATCCTGTTTCAGTTCATTTAGTGTTCCAGTCAGCTTTTTAATTTGACATCTCATGAAGAAATGAGTGAGATTCTTTATTCATTTTCATTTACATTGCATATAAATTGAGCTTTTCTCAGGTCCCCTATTATTTATCCTATTAAATCAATGATGAGGAAATTAGTGTGGTGAGTTAGTTTAGCGCCAGCAGTGTCTGGAATTTTTTTATATGTGATGAACCTTGATATTTTATATCAAAGCTGCAGCCTTTTCTCTATGGTAGAAGGATGCAACAGCAATCTGGAGACACAGAATTCTTCTCCCACCACTGAATTATCATTTGAGATTTGCAACAGGGGTGTTGAATATTTGCGTGGAGGGATGGTCACAGGTTCAATTCTGGGAAAGAGACTC
>PVJX010029176.1:0-23169 GCA_004027295.1 Dolichotis patagonum
TCATCAGTTGGAATGGTTTTATTCTGTTTTATTTGACTTTATTATGTGTGATGGTATGAACAGCTGTTTTGAAGAAAACAAAACGTATGGAAGCCATTGCTGATTTAATATTGTCTTGCTTTGAAGTCCTACCATGTTTTTATTCTTCTATTACCATCGGTTCTATCATGCTGTGTCTTATTGGGATTTTAATATATGTGATATATAAACAAATTTTTATAGAAAATGAGATATTATAGTAGCCATTGATCATTTTCTGTTATTTTGTTCAGAATACCTTGTAATTCTTTCATTCTTTTGAATGATTTCATAATATTTTGTTATGTTTGATATTATTGTATTTGAAGCCATGCTCAACTATTGCAAAGAAAGAGACATTATGGTAGCTACCATTAATATCCAGTTGTCTTGTTGTAAAGTGCTGTGTTGCTTATGTTGTTCTGTTCTGATCTGCTTTGTTATGTCCTCTTTTGTTTTATTCTCTTTACTATATATATACATATATATATATATATATATATATATTTATAAAGTGAATTAGCCTAGATTAAGTGACATTTCCTCTTTGAGTGGTCTTTATACATCACATATTCCTCCTTGCCTCAGGAAAAAATGATTATAGATTTTGTGTGCAAAAGAAATTTACATTTACATACCTATATGCCTACTCTAGTAGACCAACTATAGTTCTGTATATTAAAATGATGCTTGAAACAGAGCAAACTTTAATAAATAACCTAAATCTGAACTTCAAGCTTCTAAAAAAAAGCAACCTAAACTTAAAGCACATATATAAGAAGGAAATTATAAAGATCAGAGCAATTGAGACTAAGAATACAATACAAAAGAATGAATAAATCAAAGAGCTTGTTTCCGAAAGATTAAATAAAAGTGACAGACCCTTAGCCAACAAAAAATAGGAAAGAAGATAGGCATGGTGGTGCATGCCTATAATCCCAGCACTCGGGAGGCTGAGGCAGGAGGATTGTTGTGAGTTCAAGACCAACCTCGGCTACAAAGTTAGCTCAAGGCCAACCTGAACCACATAGTGAGACCCTGTCTCAAAAAAAAAAAAAAAAGGAAAGCAAAAAATGGCCTCAAAAATATCCTGAGCCTAAAAAATATAGGAAAGCAAAAACTCAAATCCACTCAATTAGGAATGAAAAGGGTTAAATCATAATGGATCCTGGAACAATCCAGAAGATCATTAATATCTACTTTGAGAACCTGGATGGAAAAGAAATGGACAGAATCTGAGATATATATGAATTACCAAAGCTGAATCAGTAACATAAAAATTCTGAATAATCCAATATTGGTAAATGAAATTGAAGAAGTAATTTAAAAAAAAAAAAACTACCAAGCAAGAAAAGCCCAGATCCTGAAATATTCATTACTGAATTCTATCCTTACTTCAAAGAAGGTCTAATGGCACTACTCCTCAAACTCTTTAATAAAATTGAATGGGAAGCAACATTCCCAAATTCATTCCTTGAACTGAGCATTACCCTATACCAAATGAAAGATTTGGTATAGGGTACCATATACCAGTGAAGGATTCAACCAAAAATGGATCTATGAACCAAATTCATAAAGGAACAACATAGACACGAAACTCTTCAATAAGACATTAGCAAAGAGAATGCAGTAAATCATCAAGATGATAGACCCTAGCCAATTAATATTCATCCCAGAGATGTGGGGATGGCTCAACATATGGAAATTAATAAATGAAATATACCATGTTAACAAAACTGAGGACAAAAACCATACAACCAACTCAGTAGATGCAGAAAAGAATCTGACAAAGTTCAACACCATTTCATGATTAAAAAAACACCTGAAGAAAATTGGAATAGAAGCTCTTTACCTCAATCTGATAAAAGCTATCTATGACAAACCAACAGCAAACATCATACTAAATGGTCAAAAACTCAAAGCTTTCACTCTAAAATCAGGTATAAGACAACGATGCCTACTATCACCATACCTATCCAACATATATCTGGAAACATTAGCCAGAGTAATTAGATAAGAGAAAGAAACAAAAGAAATGAGGATAGTAAAAAAGTTAAATTATTGCAGAAGACCTGATATTGCACATAGAAAACTCCAAAAATTACACCAAAAGACTCCTAGATTTAATAAACAAATTTAATAGTATAGCAATATATAAAATCAACATCTAAAAATTAATAGCATTCTTCTACACAAATAACAAACAATACATTTCAAAGTAGCATTAGGAAAAACTAAATAGTTGGGAATCATGTAATGAAGGAAGCAAATGACATTTACAGTGAAAACAATAATACTCTGAAAAAGGAGATAAAAGATATCACAAATTGGACAGATATTCTTTGTTCTTGCATGGACAGAACCAATATAGTGCAAATAGCCATACTTCCAAAATGATTATACAGATTTAATACAATTCTGATCTCAAAACACCAATAGCATTCCTCACAGAACTAGAGAAAACAATCCAAAATTCCTATGGAACCAGAAGAGATCTAGAATACCTAAAGCAATTTTGAGCAACAAAGGAGCCATCACAATGCCTGACTTGAAATTATACTACAAAGTTACCATGACAAAAACAGCAAGGTAATTTAAATATAACAACAAAACAAATCAGATCTGAGAATCAATGGAATACAACAGAAGATGCAGAAATAACTCTAAACACATTCTTCTACCTTGTCTTTGACAAAGGAACAAAACACCTTCACAGGAAGAAAGATAACCTCTTTAATAAATGGTGCAGGGAAAACTGCCTTTCCACATGCTGAAGACTAAACCTAGACATATGTATCTTATTTTACACTAAACTAGAATAAGGCTGTGGGGGAAAATAAAGATGAATCAAAGATCTAAATAAAAAAGCAAAATCACTAAATCTGCTGGAAGGCAGAATAGGTAATACTATTGAAGACAGAGGTGTAGGCAAAGACTTTATGAACAAAACTCCAATTGCACAAGAAATATCACAACAAATTAACAGCTGGTATCATATCATACTAAAAATTTTTGCACAAGAAAATAAATCACCAACAGAGTAAAGTGACAACCCACAGAATAGGAAAAATCTTATGAGGTATTCCTCAAAGAACTCAAAAAATCATACCCTCCAAATTAAAAGACTCAATGCAAACATGGACAGCTGAAGTGAGTAGACAAGTATCAGATGAAGAAATAGAAGCAGCAAATAAATATACAAAAACATGTTCAACATCACTGGTCATTTTAGAATGCAAATTTAAAAGAACACTAAGAGTCCATCTCACTTTAGAAAGAATGACTATCATCAAAATAATCAATCAATAACAAATACTGGTAAGGCTATGGGGGAAAAGGAATCTTTCTCCACTGTTGGTGGGAATGTAAATTTATTTAACCAAAACAGAAATCGGTGAGGAGATTCCTCAAAAAACTAAAATTGGAGGTTCCATTGGATCCAGGTGTGCTCCTTCTAGTTATCCTCCCAAGAGTTCAAAGCATCATACCATACCTATGTATCTACACACAATTTTAGTATCTGAATCTTGGCAACAACCCAGATGCCCATCACTGGACAACATAGTTTTTTATATACAATGGAGTACTACACTGATATAAAGAAGGACAAGTTTGAGATATTTTAGGTAAATGGATGCATACTTTCAAGTGAAATAAATGAGACACACATGTTTAAATATTATATTGTTTCTCCTAGTGTGAGAAACCAAAAAGGATAAATGAGGACCAAATTAGGAAGTAGAAAGAAAATGTTTAAATGAGAAGGGAAACAAGGGAAGGGGGAAGGGGAACAGAAAGGAGGAAAAAAGGAAAAACTGGAATCAAAGCTTTTATAAATAGAAAGGGAAATAAGGGTTGAAGGGAGGGAAGAGAAATGGGAAAAATAACCTGGAAAATGGAACAGAACAGGAAAAAATCAAGGTTATTATGTATAGGTAGAAGAAATTCCTTATGATGAATGTGATCATTACGTATGTCAAAAGTGTACCAATAAAATTAATTTAAAAAATTAATTGATGCTCACATAGCCCTTGATACATATTCTTCCATATCTTTAGTAGCCCTTCCCTCTAAATGAACAAGTATTTCTAAAAAGAAGAGTGTCCTAAAATTCATCCAGTAGCTCTTATCAATTCAATAAAGGCCTAAGGAATGTGTTAGAAGATATTTTATTCCTGGTTCCAGCAACGTGATGTCTCTGAAAAGACTGACAAAAAGACTATTATCTAAATCTTACTTCAATATTTTCAGAGACCAAATCTAGCCAGAAAGAGTGAAAAGTGAGTCATCATCTGAGAAAGTGAGGGTTTCCTGCAAGTCATATTAAATGATACAATCTCATGGTTACAGAATAAGAATTATAAAGGAGATGTAAGTTCCACTAGCTCAAACCAGTCTCTTTCTCCTGATCAATATACAAACTCCCTTGAGACCATCTCCTGCCAGCAACTTCCCAGCTCAACTGAATACAACCAATGATAAGAAAGGAAATCACTGTTTCCCAAAGTAACACTTTTCTTTTTCATATAATTCTAATTACAAGCAGAATCCTCTATTCTTCCTTTGTTTGAATGAAGGTACAAGCCATAAATGTCAGCAAACACTGAAAAAGGAAAGAATACAAACAAGAGAATGGGATAAGAGAGAACACAAACTCTCCTACAACAAAAGTCACTGAACACCTTTCTGCCACCACACTGAAGAAATGGCAGTGTGTGGTGAAAGAAGGTGTGGAATATAGAATGAAAGGAATCTGGTTGAGTGAGGTCACAGCTTTCATTATGATACACACATACAACCTGTTTTGAAGCCTTACTCCCAGTTTCCGTGAGTAATTGGCATGCTTAGAGATTCTTGAGCCTTTATGCTAGGAAACACATAGTATAAAAACAATCAGTGTAATTTGTATAGTCAGGCATAGAAACCATTCCTTGGTCCCTCAAGAGCAAGTTTAATAACTGTCACTAATTACATGAAAGATTATCATAAGAAGGCAGATTATTCTCCATTTCGAGAACATAATGAGAAGTAATAAGTTTTAACCAGAACAATGAAGATGTTGGTTATCTAACAGACAAAAAAAGGGAGGGGGGGGAGAAAAGGAGAGAAGAGAAGTGACAAATCCCATAGGAATACTCAGTCTTTACATTCATGGTTTTCCATCAGCCCTTTAGACCAGGCCTGGCCCACTAAATTCTATTGTATAACAACATATGTCCATGACTTCAGCCTGGTCACATTTTCAAGTCATTATAACATATCTTGTTTACTCCACTTCCACATCTTTATATCCTAATTTGCAAACATATTGCCTCCCCAAGAAGGCCTTTCTTGATCTGTCCTATTATTTTTTAACTCTTGGTTTTTAACCCTTGGTTTCCTTGAAAATCTAGTAGTTTTCCACAAACACTCACTTAAGCTTTGAAACAGATCTGCAAGGCAGGCAAAGAAAGGCACATTATTCCCACTTCACAGATGAGAAAGCCAAGCTCAGAGAAGAGGATGCCCCACAGTAGAGATTTCAGTCAGTACTGAAGCCAGGTCTCCAAACTCTTAGGCCAAAATTTGGAGAAACAGTCTATGGCAGATGTAAATGGTGGAGATTTTAGAGTCTACATAATAAATATTGGTTCTGTAACTGCCTTGCCATGTAACATGTGAGATATTACTTCTCTGATCCTCAGTTTCCTCCTCCCTCATCTGCAAAATTGCAAAAACTATAAATATACTTCATGAGTTGTTGCAAGAATTAAACAAGATATTACATGTCAAACACTTAGATAATGTCTATAAAACAGTTCCTTGCCCAGAGTTAAGCATTAGGTTTTTTTGGTATCATCCCGTAGGTTGACATTATCTGCCCCCTGGAACGATGAAACAGCATCTAAGATAAACTGCCTTCTCTAGTAAAGAAAGGGTTTTAGAAAATAGTTGTTTAATATTCTTATAATTTCCTCAAGTCTCTCATAGTCCACATGTCACCTTCTTTAAAGCAATTATAAAAGCCCCCTTGCTACCACCAAAGAATACTGGGCTGGGGAATGATGTTCTTTGCTCATGAAAAGGCTCCCTAATATAAGAGGTTAAATCAAATGAGGAGGAGGATTGGTGTTACGAAAAATCCTCCAAAGACAATATGGTTTCCTTTCCAGGCAAGAACACTAGGTGAACTATAGTTTGCCTCTAAGGTGAATTATATTCTACTCTACCCATAAGTCTTCCCTTTGGTTGCTTTCCATGGTCTCACTTTGCTTAGACATTGACAGAATTAGGTTTATTAATAAAATATTCACAAAAAAGGAGTGCTGGGACAGGATCTTTAAAAGTTGATTTCTTCTACATTTCCTTTTTCTTGCTTGGTTTGAGTTAAAAGAAAGAGAATGTTTCTATGTAAGTTTTCTAGATATAAAAATATTAAGCCTTGCCCTACCTAATTCCACGATGAAAGCCACAATAAGCAAGCTGAAAATAAAGATGATTTGAATTACTTATCTCTCAAGAAAGCTTGCAATTATTTGAAAGGTATTCAGAAAGGAAAAACTAAACAAAACTGAACTAAACTAAATTAAAAATCCTGCAAGGTGTTAGCCAAGAAAAGCATTGCCTTTGGTGTCAGAGCTTGAAGTCTTGCCATAGAAAAACCTGTTATGGCAAAGGACATGTACATTCCCAATCCAGGGTGTATGATTTTCTCTTTGGGTTGGGGTTAGGGGCTTTGGAGTTTGGTTGTGAAGGAATTAACATTCAGAGTATGAGAGATTTGAGAACATTATGAGAACAATTATAAAATGGTTTTTAAAACTCTCCCATGACTTGAGATGGAAGTTTTTCACAGATATTGCCTTATGGTTCTAGAGGCAAAAAGTGCCAAGCCAGGGAATAATAGCAATGAAGGGGACCTTATTTAGGTTATGCCATTTAGGTTAGCTTGACAAGGTCTCCCACATCATCTGTTCCTGCAGAGCTCTGCAAGTGTCCCAAATATAATTAGTTCCATACTAAAAGTTCTCCTGCAACATCTGCTTAATATTTTTAACATCTTTTATTCCCTATCAAGGCTGAGGTATTCATGGCTACTTAGGTATATGTTTCTTCCTTACTATAACTTTTTTTGAATCTCATCTCTTCCCCAATTATTTACACTCTCCCACTTGTCAAGTTGTGTGTAAAACATGGAGTCCAGGAAACAGAAGGAAATGGTAATGGAGAGTGAATGATAATGTGTGTGGAATTTATTTGGGGTGATAAAATGTTCTGCAGCTAGATAAAAATTGATCGCTGCAGGCAACTGCAAATCTTTTGAACTGTATATCTCAAAAAATTTGAAAGGTAAAACTTATGTTTATTTTACCTCAATGATGAAATAAAGGCGTATAGGCTAAAAAGGTTCATAGAATTTATCTGGCCTAACTTTTCTATCTTTAGAAGAGAAAACCAAAACCTAACAAAGGGAAACAATTTCACTTAAGTTACAGAATTTAGGCAAGTCACCTCCAGTATTAAGTTTTCATTTTTGTGGCCATTTGAAGATATTTTTTCAATGAATGAATTTATAACAAAGTCCTTTATTCTATAGATATGAAAATTATCTTCACTGCACACTGCTTGCCTCTGGATTCCTAGTCAACATACTTTTCTGCTATCAATGCAGTCAATAAATTGATGTTAGATTCACTAGCAATAACCATTTGCCATGACAACAAATCATACTTTGTCTACTACCCAGTGATGCCACACTATTATTAGTGTGAAATGTGTCAGAACATTTGCATTTGGGAAGGTTTTAACCCACTCCATACTTTTACCCTATGTAACACTACATGGGAAAATGAACTTCTAAGGATTTGTCCAAAACACAATTTTCTCTCATTTTACTATAATTTTAGAGCTACTGTTGGTCTTGTCCTGCAAATAAAATCCATTACTAAATGGGCCCCTAAGAATAATCTATGCTAAAATATACCCTCCTCAGGACCCAGAATCATGATACCTGAAAACAACTTGGTGAAGAGAAAAAACAAATATTTAATCTCTGGGAATCAGGAGAAAGCTGAGAAATAAAACTAGAACTACAGAAAAGCTAGATGAATGGAGTATGATTCAGAGAAAAGAATGAAAGAGTCTGGAGAGTGACCCAGGCTCGCAGGGTAAGGAGCCTTTCTGCTTACAAAGTAAACCAAGAGAAGAATAGTACCTCCAGGGAGAAACCACAGACCAAAGCAGCAGCACAGGCACCGATAAAAACACAGATATTTTTAACTGAAAAAATAACATGGGTTTTTACCCTAAAAGTGACTTATTCCACGTGGCAGGATGGAGTTGGAGAAGAAGTCCAGTGTAGGACCAACCACATTCAATAGGATTTAATCAGGAGTCATTTTGGGGAAGAATTAATTGTTGAAGACTGTCCCACAGGACAACTATTAATAAACTGTACTTTAAGGTTTCTTGTGTCACTCTACGACAGTGACTGGGTGGGAAACAGTGGCAAGAGATAGGCATGGAGAAGGTATGAGCTACATGTAGACACCTCTGAGACGTCTAGGGTCAGTCAAGGAAAGACACTGAGGCCCTATATTCTCTGTGGTGAAAAACAGGTCGGTTCTATGAGCCTTTTAGAAGGGGCTGGGTCTTAAAGTTCTGGTATTAAGTCCAGCGGTCTGCTTGACTCACTCCCCATCATTACCACTTGGCTGGCTACATTTAGCCCACAGCTCATGAGCAGGGATATGTTTTGCCTTAGACAGATGCCACAGCCTGGAATATAAAAACAGAGGGGCCTCTGGAGCTGAGGTTGGGGGCACCTCACAAACCTATAGGCTTTAAATGTAGTCATGACTTCGGTGCACAGATCAACATGGGAACTAGGAGCTGCCGGAGTGAGTATAGCCCTCTTGCAAAAACCACTGGCCAAACTCAGCAGGAAGGGTGAGACAAGATTCAGCATTCACATAAAACCCTAGGTATGGAAATAAAATACATTTTAGCAGTGATTCACTATCCCTCCCCCAGATATGGTGGATTTCCATACTACAGTCCCTGGAAATAGACCACTCATTTAAAAACAGGAGATAATTTTTCAATTATTTCTCTTTATCTTCACTGACTTTTGGACATTTTCTCTCTTTTTTATTATTTATTCTGATTCTCTTTTTCCACCTTAGTTTTCTCTCGACTTTCTTTTATTTTGTTTGTTTTCTCTTTTCTGTTACTTTTCCCTAATTGTATTAATTTACTTTTAATACTTAATACGATATTTTATCTCAATTTTCTCTTATCATTCTAATTTTTCTTTTATTTTTCAAATTTTACTACTTTGATTTTCTCTTCCACAGTCTTACATATTTACTAATATTGCTATTGATCATTAATATAGATCTCTTTTCGATGGTTAAGGGTGGTACAGTGGTATTGTTACCCAGTCTGTTCTATTATTGTTGCTGACTTTGTTGCTACAGTGAAAATAGCATAGTTATTGCTGTTATCTTGTTTTTACTATATGCCAATATCTAGTTTGTCTTTGTGTCATTAATGATACTGCAGTTCATTTACACAGTATTGTGTGCTGGGCCAATTACATTGTACTCTCCCCTCCCCAAATTAATGAAGGTGCTTGGATCTTGGGACAAAGGCTAAGGCCTATAGTAAGTCTCACCCAGAGTAAGTACTGAAAAGCAGAAATGAATTATGCAGTTTCCATACTAGCAAGAAAGACTTTCCTCTACATTTTTACACAAAAAATCTCAGCATGCGTGTGCCCCACCGCCACAAACATAAAAAGACAAGGCAACAAAATGCTTTTAAAAACTTCAAATTCTCTCAAAGCTGATTCTTAAGAGTATCAGTAGAAAGAAAATCAAAAGCCAAACAGAGGAATTAAATGATATGATAACAAAAGAGACAAAAATTAGATCCATAAGGTTCTCGGTGAAGTCAAAGATGATATAATCAACTTATTTAAAAAATGATCAGTAACCTTACATCAGACACCAACAAAAAGCTACCTGAGCTACACAAAATTATATAAAATATGAATGACCATTTCAGCAAACAGTGACAGCCCATGAAAAGATACTAAACAGAAAGCCAGGACTGGTAAGTACGAGGTCATGAGTTCAATCCCTGGTACAAAAAAAAGCCAGAAAGCCAGGAGATTAAAGTTCTCTTGAGTGTGTAAACAGCAGAATGAACTGAGATAAGAGCAGAATATCATCAGTAGAAGGTGGGGTTGATATAGGTGTACATATACTCAGAAATATCTTAGAAGCAACAAAAGAACATGGAAAATAGATCCAATAGATGATGGAAAAAAGGTTAATCTTGGATTAACTGGAATCAGTAAAAAAATCAGAAGACAGTATGAATGGTATAAAGAAACCTGTTTACAGGAATAGTAGCAGAAAACTTTCTAAACATGGGGAAAGAATTTAACATACAAATAAGTCAGGCATGTAGAATCCCTAATAGCTATGATCAGAAAAGAATTCCATTACACATCATAGACAAAAATCCCAGAAGTCCAACACAAAGGCAAAATCTTAAAAGTTGTTAGAGAATAGCAATGAATTGCTTTTAAAGGTAAACTTATTATGATTATATTAGACTTTTCAACACAAACCTTTAAGGCAGGAGAGACCTAAAAGAAAACTCCAATACAGACTGATATATCCTACAAAGTTATCTTTAAAAATTGATGGAGAAGTAAAGTGTTTCTATGATAAAGAGCACTTCAAGAAATTAATGACTACCAAATCAGCACTCCAAAAAACTTCTCAATTACATCCTATAAAGAGATAACAAAGGCAACAATATCAAAAAGTTCAATGGAATGAACACACCAGGTATGGTGGGCAGTTAAACAGAAAAGAAAAAATCAGAGACAATAAAATAATATAATGACAGGATTAATTTAATATCTTTCAATAATAACTTTCAATGTGAATGGTCTTAATTCCCCAAACAAGAGACACAGATTGGCAGATCGAATCAAAATATAAAACTCAACAGTACACCGCATATGAGACACATTCAATCCAAAATGAAATTTATAAACTAAAAGAATGGAAAACAATATTCCATACAATGGGACTCTGAAAACAAGCAGGAGTAGATATCTTACATTTAGCCAAAGTGGACTTCAAGCCACTTTGAGGCAAAGGTCTCTACAGATGAGTTAAGGGAAAAATTCAACAGAAAGAGATAAGTCAAATATATATGTACCAAATACCAGTACACCCAACTTCATAAAGAGAACACTAATAAATTAGATAAATATCAACACGATATAGTGGGGGAACTATCACTAATATACAGATCATGTAACCAAAATATTAACAAAACAATATTAGAATTAAACCACACCTTTGAACAAATGTACCTAATAGATATAAAGATCAGGAAAGAAAGTAATGAAATTGAGACTAAAAAATTACAAAGAATCAATGACTAAAAGAGGTGGTTCTTAGAAAGAATAAAAAATAGACAAACTCTTAGCCAGTCTTACCAAGCAAGGGAAAGAAACCAAAGTCAATGTAACTAGAAATAAAAATGTTGAAATCATCATGGACACTGCCAAAATTCAAAAGATTATTTATTAGTAAATACTTCAAGAATCTGTATTCCAATAAACTGGATAATGCAGAAGAAATGGATATATTTCTAGCTAAATATGAATTACTAAAACTGAACCAAGAAGATATAAAAATCCAATAACAGGCAACAAATTTAAAGTATTAATTAAAAACCTACCAACTAGGAAAATGCCTGGATCCAATTAATTCACCACTCAATGCTACAAAAACTTCAGAAAAGATCTAATGTAGATATTCGACAAGGTCATTAATGAAACCTAAAGGGAAGTAATACTCTCAAAATCATCCCTGAAAGCTAGCATTAACCAGATTCTAAAAACAGAAAAGGACCTAACTGAAAAAGAAAGCTACCTATTCATTTTAATGAACATAGTTGCAAAACATTCTCAACAAGATACTGGCAAGTAGAATGCAGCAAATCATCAAAAAGATCATGCATCATGATCAAGGAGGCTTCATCCCAAGTATGACAAGGTCCGACCTCCATTCATAGTAAAAATTCTTGAGAAAAGAGGGATAGGAAGACCTACTCTCAATCTGCTAGAAGCCATATAATGACAAAACTACAGCCAACATCAATTTTTTTGAGGCAGGATCTCACTGTATAATTCAGGTTGGCCTTGAACTTGCAGAAATCTTGCCTCAGCCTTGAGTGCTGGAATTACAGGCATGCACCACCACACTCAGTTTAACATATTAAATGAAGAGAAACTGAAAGCTTTTGCTCTAAAATCAGGAACAAGTCAAGGATGTTCACTATCTCCATTGTTGTTTGTTGGAGGACTTGAAATATTAACTACAGCAATTAGATAACAGAAAAATATAAAAGGGATAGGTAAAGGAAAGGCAGAATTCAAATCATCATTATTTGCAAATGCTTTGATCCTTTAAATAGAAGACCCAAAAAGTTCTACCAAAAAACTCCTAGATCTAAGCAACAAATTTAACAAGGCACCAGGACACAAAATCAACACAAAAATCCCATAACATTCCTGTATGAAAGTAATGAACTCACAGAGAAACAAATTAGGAAAATAATATCATTTAGAATAGTCACAAGAAAATTTAAATTTTTAGGAATTAACCTAAAGAAGGAAGTGTATGACGTCTACATGGAAACTACAGAATTCTGGAAAAGGAGATTAAAGAAGACATCAGAATATTGAAAGTTATCTTCT
This sequence comes from Dolichotis patagonum, assembly GCA_004027295.1. Lineage (NCBI taxonomy): Eukaryota > Metazoa > Chordata > Mammalia > Rodentia > Caviidae > Dolichotis > Dolichotis patagonum. Next base: position 12,788 of record PVJX010029176.1, read on the forward strand.
GATCCTGTACAAGCATAATCAGTACTGTAAAAAGGCCATATTTCCAACACTGATATATAGATTTAATGCAATTTCCATCAAAATGTCCAAAGTATTTCTGAAGGCACTACAGTATTCATATGAAACCAACAAGAGCAGAGCAAGAGGTATCACAATTCCAGATTTCAAATTATACTACAAACCCACAGTGAAAAAAACAAAACTGACATATAGATCAATGAAATAGAACAGAGGATGCAGAAATAATGCCAGTCACATTCAGAAATCTAATTTTTGTCAAAGGGGACAATAAAAATACACTGGAGTAAATATAGGCCCTTTAGCAAAATGTGGTAGGAAAACTGACTGCACACATGCAGAAGATTGAATCCAGACCATATTTCTCACCATGTACCAAGCTAAAATCAAAATAGATTGAAAATCTAAATACTAGAACAAGAACTCTTAATCTGATAGAAGATAAAATAGGCAAAATTCTTAAAGATATAGGTATAGCCAAGGACTTTCTGAACAGAACCACAAGTACATAAGAAATAACATTAAGACTCAATAATTGAGATTATATCAAATTAAAAGCCTTTGCACAGCAAAGGAAACAACCAATAGAAGGAAGAGACAACTTATAGCATAGAGAAAATTTTTTTGCCACCTATGTCTTAGACAGAGGACTAATATCTTGAATATATAAGAAACTAAGAAAATTAGATCCCCCCCAAATAAAAGACCCAATCATAAAATGGGCAAATGAAAAGAACAGACACTTCTTAGAACAGAGAAAAACTTATAAAAACATGAAAATGTGTTCAATATATCTGGCCATAAGAGAAATGCAAATTACAACATTAAGATTCCTTCTTATTCCAGAAATCATGGCTGCCATCAAGAAATCAAATAACAAATGATGATGAGGCTGAAGCGCAAAAAGATCATTTCTATATTTTAATGGGAATGCAAATTACTACAATCACAATGGAAACCAGTATGGAGATTGCTCAAAAAATGAAAAACAGAAATTCCATTCAACCAAGAAATTCTTTCTCTAAGTATCTTTGAAAATGTTAAAGACAGCAAATTACAGTGATACATGCATATGTCTATAGTGGCACAACTCATCATAGAAATGGACTATATGTCCACCAACAGATGAATGGATGAAGAAAATATGGCATTTATATAAAACAGATTACTACTCTGCCATGAAGAATGATCAATTTGAGTCATTTATAGGAAAAAAGATGCACCTTGAGATCATAATGCTAAGTAAAATAAATTAGATACACAAATGTTAATATCGCATGGTTTCTCTTACATGATAAACTCAAAGAATAAGAAAGTTAAAGAGCAAAATAAAAGACAGATAATATTACACAGTGAGACAGATCTTTTGCCAAAGGGAAGGGGACAACGATATGGAGAGAGGAGGAAGGGAAGGCAGAAGAAGAGCATGAAAAAAGAATTAAGAAGTATTTTATACATGTACTGACTCCCCACTATGAATGTAATCATTATGTAGTGCAAACATATAATATTTTTTTAAATTTTAAAAGAACAATAACCTGTGATTACTGAAAAATGGAATATGAGGATGAGTCTACCCACCTATGTCCCTCAGGCCTGAGTCTAATGGAGTGGCAATGTCAATAAACTACCTTAATAAACCTGTTAAAACAATTAAAGAGCTTGACCAATGGGCAGAATGTATAAGACTATTATTATGGACTATTTCCCAAATATATCATAGAAAATTAGTTTTCTAATCCATTCTTGGCCTCCAGTGTATAACCCAGCATTCTACCATTTATTTGCTCTTAATTGAAAAGTAATTGGTGAGCTACCATCGCAGTAACATTTTGTCTCTTGATAGAGGCCAAAGCAGTCAAGAAAGCACATTGTCCAAAGACATGTTTAGTAGGCTAATTAGTTGCAACACCATTCCTATTAATCATGAAAAGTCTGGCAGTCTCAGCATAGAGAGGCTTCTGTTTGGCCCACGTCCTCACACAAATGCATGAAGGTATAGAAGAAGCCTTGTGTGCCCAGATGGCCTTAGTCTAGTCACATACATGTAAAAGCAGCAAGAAGCTGATGCAAATAAAATGATTCATCCAAATGATGAGTAAAAGATAAAAGTCCAAAAGCAGGAAGAACAGGAGATTGGCACCCTGGTCTCACAGTTCCGCCTCAGAAGGGCTTATTTATATAGTGGAAATATTAGAAATAATAGAATCCATGTATTCTCAAGGTGCTATAAGAGGTGAACAAGTGGAAAAATAATATTTTTTCTGCCATTAAAAGTTTGCTATTAGTATTATCACTGAATGATTTCTGTACGTTGCTTGACTGTTTTGTGTATGTCAAGACCACTTGGGAGGCAAGAAAATTTTAGAGGTACTCAAATATCAGCAGGACAACTACATTATGTGACTTGAAACATTCCCCAAGCCCTAAAGATCTCCAGCTATATGAGTCAACAACCATTGCTCACAGATCATTGTAAGGAGGATGAACAAATTCAAGCCTTTTAGTTAGATCCACTTCAATCAAATGCTAATTTGGACCAGAACTTCATTCCATAAAGAATGTATTATCAATCACCCAAAAATACATTTTGGAGCACTAATATTAACAACATATGGTAACATATCAGTGCTGATGTTTCTGTCTCTGTCTCTGTCTCTCTGCTGATATTTCTCTTTGATGATCCACAAATCATCAAAAGAGGCAAAAATAACAGGTTCACAAGACTTCATTTGCACAAGGAAGACTACAGACAGAATATTTATGCTACTTAAAAGAAAAATATGTTTCTAAGTATTTTGAAACAGAGCAATAACCCTAAGCCATCAGAGATGCAGGAATGAAAATTGGTTCTGCTCTGCAATTCTAAATACTTACAGGCCTATGTAGGTCATATCTCATTTTGTAGACTAAATTCCTTCATCTTATATCTGTAATGGGGATGGGAAAGCCCACCATGAAGGGTTCCATGACGTAGGATATGTCAAGTAATATATAAAGGCAAAAAGGAAGAAATGATGAGGTGGTGGAAAGGTAAGAGAGGCCTGAAGTCAGGAAACAAGATCCATTAAATGTCTCAGATGACATTCTGACAACTCCAGGTTTCAACTACCCTAAATGGATTTCTCCGCATATACACTGCATCTCTGCCAGCATAGAAGGGAAAAAACAAAGTTAAACAGAACTAGCTATTTATGAGTTTAGAAAGGTCTTCCTTTCACTTTTAACGAAATCAGTGTGGCAGACTTTTGTTTTGGCTTCATCACCATTATCCCTATAGAAGGATCAGGAGGATGGGGCTTGGAACTAGTATCAACATTTTATATAACAGAAAATTTGATGTTCTGCTATATAAAATCTATTTTCTACTTCCTTCTATATACCTGTATATTAGTCAGATTTTCATTGCCATTACCAAATATCTGGGAAAGTCAACTTACAAGAGAAGCAGTTTATTTTGGCTTACAGTTTCAGAGGTTTTTAGTTCATGGTTAAGTGGCTCCAAGGCGGAAATAACATTGTGGATGACCATGCAGGAAAACTGTTCAACTCATGTTATCCAGGAAACAGAGAACAGAAGAAGGGCTCAAGAAGAGGTAACTCTTCAAAGGCATGCCCTCAGTGAAATACTTCTTCCAACAAGTTCCCAACTTCTAACAGTGCGTTGAACTGAGAAGTCAACAAAAGATTAACTCATTGATGAGAGTAATGCCCTCATGATTTAATTACTTTCCAGAAACCAAAACTCTGAATACATAAGCCTTTTGGGGGACTTCTCCTTTTTTTCAAAGTGTAACATCTTGTTATCTCTCCACAGACAGCTCAGTCTAGCAGCTTTCATTGTTTCTGCTCAGAGCTGAAGGTTGTTTCAGAAGAGAGGGTAGGGCAAGTAGGGAATGGCCTCTTCCTACTCTAATCAATAAAGAGAAATATACCAAATATAGTCTAGAAGTAAATTTCCTAGAAAAGCAAGAAAGTCCAGACAAAACGGCTGGTTTTCCCAGGTGTCTCTGTGTTATAAGTCCATTGGATGACATGACTATCTAGTCTTCTGGGATCAACTAGATTATGCAAGGTTTCAGATAGGCATCCTACCTGGAGCCAGTAAGTGATCTTCCCGAAGATCATAGTTATTTAAGACTGGCACAGACTCAGTATACATCATTAGCTCTGGCCTACAGTGTCCCCAACTTACCCCATGCCTGACTTTAGCAGCCAGTTTGTTTATAACTGAGAAATAGTAAGACAAAAGATGGAAAGCAAATGTAAAAGAGAGGTATGCTTGAAAGCCACACATAGCAGACAGCCCAGAAATTCCATAGCCTGAAGCTAGCCTAAGGGGGTCAAAAAGGGAGAAGCTGACCTTAGAGGAGTCATGAATAAGCCTGCACATACTGAGGACTGGGAACCTAACCAATGTAACCAAACAGAATGGCTCTTATGGGTTAACCAGAGATACTGTAACTTTCCTCCAAGGCCAGCAAAGAAGTATGCCATCAGTAAATAGTAACTATGAAGTCAACCCATTGTAGAACTGGAACTTAAGGACAAAGAACCTAACAAAGCTGCCAGGGATAGGTTACCGTTATCTGGTCCTCACAGTAGAAATGTGCTCCTTTGCTGAGTAGCAGCCTTCTGCTTTGAACTGACCATCTAACCTATCTGAAGACAAAGTTATCCTCCAGATTCCCTCTCAGAAGAAGAATAAGCATAATTTCTCATAAAGACAGAATCTTCAGACTTAGTATTTTCCTTTCATACTCACTAGTTCTTTTGAGTCCCACAATGATCCAAGGGAATAAGGAAGATACTGAATTGTGAGCCACAAGAAATACAGGTACTAAAAAAAAAAAAAGAAGTACAGGCACTACTCTTTCTAAATTACCTGTTCTCTAGAGAAGATCGTTTCTCTATTTGCTGTTTTTCATCTGTAAACAGTAATTGAACCTTTGTCCTACACTCTGCTAGTCTTGTAACTCTTTGGGGGGGAGCAAATTGCAACGTGCTTACAAAAACTCTGTCAAATTGTAGCATGTTATTCAAATGTTAGGCTCTAATATCTGAGAAAAAGCACAAAACATTGTCCCATTTTACAGAGAAGAAAAATAAAATGTTCAAAGATGTGAAGAAATATGCCAAAGATCATGCCATTCACAATTAGATATATGTTGTAAAATCAATTTCATCTGACTGTCAGCCTAGTCATCCAAAATTCTTAGTATATTCTATGGGACATAGACCCTTATGAGATGGTCCCTGTGAAGGGCTAGCTATCCACAAGCAAACAATGACGCTAGAAAAATGTGCTTTCCAGTCCTCCTTGCCATGGTGATTTTATACATTTTTTGGTTTTTTTTAATGACTTACTTTGTTTTCTTGCTACACTTAAGGCCCCTTTTAACCTTCAAATCACCCACAGAGAAGGATTTGACATCAGTCATTTATATTTCAATATAAGTAGGCTAAAGCTAATTTAGGTATTCCTTTACTTACAATGGGTTTCATTCTAACAGAGCTAAAGCAAAAATTGTCAATTTACTTCTTCAGTACGAAGGCTCTTCAGAAAAGATTTACTTCTAAAAACCATAAAATACTCAAGTGCTTCTGAGTATTATTGTGAAAGAACTCTCCATTAACTAGTACAAGAGGCCTGAGAGAAAGCTTCTCATACCAGATACTCTTAGTTAGCACTTGCCTATCCTGCTCAAGGAGGTGGCAGCTTTTAAGTGCTAGAGAATCACTGTTGTCCAGGGATTGATAAATGATGTTGGTAAGATAATAGAGCATTTAATATTAAGAAGCCATGAGCAAAGAAAGATTTTTTTGTTTACTTGTAATGATAACTATATATATATATATATATATATATATATATATCCAGTTATGTTGATTTTCCAAACTTCTTTGCTATCCAGTGTGCCACAGAAATACACCTTATCTGGAAGCATGTAATCATGGTCCTCTTGTCTTCAAGGCATCACCAAGGCAGTACACATATGATATTAGAGAGGCCTAAGCTAAACCAGGGGTTGACTAAACAGAGAAAAGAGGACTAAGACCTCAAGTCATAGACTTAAACTCAGGCAACCAATCCAGATCATAAAGTCACTCTATAGGAATTACATAGAAGTCACTCTATAGGAATTACATAGGAGTTAAGTACAGAGGTATATACCTGTAGTTCCATGGCTCTGGGAGGCTGAGGCAAGAGAATCACTTATACTGAATGGACTGAGGATTTGTGAAGCCCCTATATTCAAACTTCAATAACACAAACACATACATACACACACACACACACACACATACACACACACACACACACACACACACACACACACACAAGAATCATACAATAGTATAATCTTGGAAAGAAAGCTCCACTATTTGCCAGGTGTGGCAGTGGGTACCTATAATTCTAGCACTCTGGGAGGTTGAGGCAGGAGGATTGCAAGTTTGACCCCAATCTGGGCAATTTATCAACTGTAGTGAGCTCCTTTCTCAAATAAGGGCTGGAGGTGTAGCTCTGTAGTTCAGTATGAAAGCCTTCAGTTTAATTTCTAATACTACAAAAAAGAAAAGAAAACAAAAAAGGCTCACTATCTAGAGAACAATTTAGTTTCTCCTACTCTTACAAACTCGTAAATATCACCTTTCTTGTGCAAACACAACATCTTTCAATAAATTTGCACTAAGTATAACACAAAGAACTGGAAACAAGCAGTTCAGGCTTGACTAACATATGCTACTAGGTTCTCAGAATTCAAGGAGATTTACAAACAGTCTTGCCTGTAGGAGGAGGATAAGGAACACGACTCTTAAAACTGCTTTCAACTTGGAGTTTCTAAGAGAGATCTACGGGGTGATCTACTTTGCCTGAATTTAGAATAATCATTTGAGTCATGAATATAACTAGAAAGGTTTTCTCTGATCTGCAGAGGGCTCTATATTTTTCAAATCACCTTCAATTAACCAAATATTATAGTTGATATTGTAATCCATAGCATGTGCACAGTGAGAAATCACTAAGATGAATCTTGTGAATGAAAATGTTAACAATGCAATTTCAAATTCTAATGTATAGAAAAAACCCTCCATAATCCATGCAGAAAGGGGGTCCCACTAATATCACCCTTAAATCGCAGAGCCTATGTTACATCTAGGGCTTTATAGCATGCCTTTCAGCACATATAGTTAAGGCTAGAGGTTTATGATGCTTTGAAGTTTGAATGGATGAACAAGACTGGCATATCTAAACTCATCCCAAGCTTGACAATGTACATTTCCAGTTGGACATAGACCCCCACTTAATCCTTGAATCAGACTCCTTCACTCAGGAAAATTTCCGGCCTGGCTGCTATAAACTCCTAAATTGGCCACCTTGGCAAAGGTAGGCTTTCTAGTTCTACATCCACAGGGAGTCTAGGGTTTCATACAGATGAAAAGCTTTTCTCAAGGTCCTTTTTGGCTTCAAAAGACACTATACAAATAAGAGCCAAGTAACACTTTAACAGTGGTCTTCCCCACAAACAGAAAAGGCTGAGTTTCTGTGAGCTCTTGTTTGTACAGAAGGAAGGAATGAAACAAATAATCTTTTATAGTTTCATCTCCATACCTCCAGGCAAAGCAGAAACCAAAGAAATGTACAATATTTTTTTTTAAATCGAGAAAAAATTGTATCTAGTTCCTGATGGCATCTGCTCCATGAGAATGGCTCCTTATGTTTTGACCAAACTCAAGGTTTTTCACACATGCCTCACCTCCCATCAATAACTGTAATATGTTCCATATACAACTGCTTTCAAGGTTGCAATCTCTCCCCAGGGCATGGCCCAATATAACAATAAAGGTTTATTTTGTGCACAGTAATAAAACAAAGGTGTCTGAATGACTTGAAGTTGAAGCCCAGCAGGTAAAAGGAAGCCTACAATAGGGATTGGATTTGCTACTTATAGAATCATAACCCAGTAGACTGTTCTCAGTTCCTACAGGGGATACCAGCCCAGGAAACCAGATAATGATGTTAATAGATTAGAAATAGAGACTAATATTCAGCAAGCTCTAATTCATTAAACCTAACCAAAAACTGGGATGATACATCAATCTCTGCTCTTGTAAAGTGACATATCCAGCAATAAGAAAAAGAAGGTGAGAACACATACACAAACATACAAATGAGAACATGAAATTCTAAACAATGAGGGAGGCAGATTTGACTATATAGAAGACAATACACTTGGAAATTTCTTGTGTGGAAAGCAAGAGTATCATAATTCCCATTTCTGTATAATGGACATATCATATAATGGACATATCATAAGACACAATTATCCCCATTTTACAATTGCCATTTTGCAAAGGAAAACTAGGTGTATATCCAATGACTGGTGACAAAACTTAGCCAAGAATTTGGGTTTCTCAGATTTTACAATTGGCTTTAACAAAACTAACAGGTAAGGCTAATGTAGACAGAAGCATCCTAACAAGTCTTGATCATCCATTCCTGGGCTTGCATGTTCACACAGAAATGAAGTTTTCAGGGCCGGGGATGTGACTCAGTCATACAGCTCTTGCTTGTATGCACAAGGCCCTGATTTTGATCCCCAGCACCACACACACAAAAAAGAATCTTTCAGACAGTAAATAGAGTCAGTCACCAATCTGATCCAACATTATTTAAAAGTATGCAGTACGTAAGGAGTCAGGGTTAAGACTTTTCTTTGTTATTATACTTGCCTGATATTTGCCAAATAACTTAGGAATGATGTTCCCAAGATGATACTAAATCCCATCTCTGGATGAGTTTGAATAAATAAGGCAACTCTAACAGTGTAAAGATACAACATTCCATGAAAACATCTCTTCATCTACCAAATTTATTTCTTTAAATAATTTTATTTAAAGAGAAAAAAACAAAACAAAACAAAACAGAATAAAGGGTAGCAACAATACAGTATTCCAAGGAGAAAAGGAAAAGAACAACAACAAAAAACCTAAGAAATTATTACTTGACAAATTACATACTGACTTCTTGGAAATAGTTGTTCAAATTACAAAGTTAAAACATGTAAAGTAGACATTCAAACAGTGACGCCGTTAACAGTTCTGCTCCACAATCTGACAAAAACAGCAATATGGTCATCCATCTTACCCACTCAAATATACATGCAATTATATCAAAAGGGTAAGATTAAACACAACAAAACAGAGCAAAGTGGATCACAAGAAAGCAATGTAAGAGACAAAAATTTCAAAACTAGAAAATTGGAGATATTCACTCTCTATCATATTGACTCTTGTTTTCTTCCAAATACTTGTCCATATTGTCACATACAGGGAATTCACATGAAACAACCTAGTATGGAATTGATCTGAGCAGCATGAGGAGGGCATTTCAGGTCTTCAAGACCAGACATTAGGGAAGCCAAGAATGGCTGTCATAGTGTCTCTCATTCTTCTCAAAACAGCTGTCCATACCTTAATGTGTGTTGAACTTAAACAAGGCAAAGCAAGCTAAGATCACTTTGAACAAAAAGTGATAGTTTTTCTGGACTTCACATCATGACATTATGGAATCAGCACTGGGTACTGTAGTGTCTCTTTTTCTTCAAAGTAGTTTCAACATGTGTTATATAGTTGGTTATATAGTTGGTTCTCGTAAACTGTTTATAAGCTCTACACATGCATGAGTCCCTACATGTATATCTATCATTTCTGTATTAGCAGGAAAAACAAAACAAAGTAAGATAAAACAAAACAATTCCTAGAAAAGCATGAGGCATAAAAGTCACATAAAACCACAATACAAGGTGATCTACAATGGTTACCATGATGTCCCAGCAGTGTATAAAAACATTAATAAAACAAAGCATTGGAGACATTATAAGACTTCAAAAGTAAGTAATAATCAAACCAGAGTAGATATCTTAGTGAATCTTGTCATCTTCAGTGTAGTTGCCTATACACTTAGACTTGATGCTATCAATCATAACAGATTTAAATAAAATAGGTCAATACCAAGTAGCAATCTAACAAACCAGATTCAAATAAGATCAGTCATAATAAGACAGTATAAGTTATAAAGGGCTTCAGATTAAGTTGATAGGAAAATTAGGGATGATTACCATAATATGGCCTCTTATTTTTGGGATAGCTGACCATGTCCTCAAGTCTAATGTAAGTAGACAAACTGGAACAGCACGTAATCCATCCAAGCACAGTGGTGAGAATAATATAAATTTTAAATCTTGTTACCCTATTAACAATATCCTCTGCCTCCCTTTTTTAGACAATTCCTCCCCTTTCACTCCCATGGGGTACACTGCTTGTTTTGGGTCCCACTGCTTCCCTATATAGAGCATCTC
>PVJX010029177.1:0-23114 GCA_004027295.1 Dolichotis patagonum
ACCCCCTCGGTTCTGTAATTTTGTCTTAAAACAGGGTCTTACAGGGGACTGCCCTGAAATTGTGCCAGTGTCCTTCCTGGAACCTGTATTTTTCCTGATAGTGTATTGTCTGATGAGTGATCTGCTGTAAAGAGACTTTGAAGCTTTTTCCTCCCTTCTTTCTCTTCTTACTCTCTCTCCTCTTTCCCTTCCTTTGATCATCTTCATCTCCATCAAGTCTATCTCTTCATTTCTTACCATTTCTCCTTTATTTCTCCCTTATTTATATTTTAGGTTTCTCATATGTTTATATTTTAGTTATCTGATTTATTTCACTTAACACTATGGTCTCAAGTTCCATCCATTTTCTTTCTTGCAAATAACATGAGCTCATTTTTTTTTAATGGAAGACTAGTACTCCATTGTAGACACACTGATACCACATTTTCTTTCTTTAACCATTCATCTTTGGTGATGGCCATGTAAGATGTTCCCAGAACTGAGCTGTTGTGAGTTGCTGCTATAAACACGGGTGTGAATAGTATGATGCCTTTTGTTCTTTTGGAAATACACCCAGGAAAGGTGTAGCTAAGTCAAGTGCAATTTCTATTTTTAGTTTTTTGAGGAATCTCTACTGATTTCCATAGTGGTTGTACTACTTTACATTTCTACTAACAATGTGGAAGGATTTCTTTTCCCCTGCAGCTTTACTAGTTTTGTATTTTGTGTTCTTGATAACCAATCTGAGATAAAATGGAATTGCAGAGTTGTTTAGATATACATTTCTCTTATCATTAAAGATAGGAACTTTTTTCCCCCATATACTTATAGGCTATTTGTACTTCTTCTTTTGGGAAGCATCTCTTCAGTTCCCTTGATGATTTTTTTCATTTGTTTTGGGTGGAGATTAATGTTTTTCTGTTCTTTATATATTCAAGATGTTAGCTCTCTGTCAGAGAGTAGCCGGCAATTTTTTCCCCCATTTTCTAGGGTTTTTCTTCACTCTGCTGATTATTTCTTCTAGTGTACAGAAGCTTTGAATTTGATGTAAATCCACTTGCTGATTCTTAAAGATATTTTTCCTGTGGTATTGGAGTTTTTTGGGTATGTCTTTGTAGTTATTTTTAATTCTATATTCAAGTTTTTGGGCATATATATTGCCGGTAAATCTTTCATTAGCCTTTGTTTTCTATTTTCTAATTCATTGTATTTCCTTATCATTGTCTGTCTCCTTTGCTTGTTATTTAATTTGCTCTTCTTGCTTTAGTTTTTGAAGACAGCATCCTTGCCCATTATTTTAGACCTTTCTTCTTTTGGAAGCCTGTAAAGCTAAAGCTGTCTGTTAAGCCATGCCATGGGACATACCCAGCATTTCCCGCTCTCTTGGTTTATGAGTGCTGTTTTGTGTGACTGTCTGGCTTCACGTAGTCTTGCTACCGTGATGGTTCCTCAATCTCCAGTCTACGTCCGTCTCCAGCTGCTCTGTGCAAATGACCCAGTGTCTGCTGTTTCCATTTGAAGGCTTCAAAGAAACCACTGCCTAGAAATGTCCAAGGAAAAGCCCTCGTTCTCCAGCATCTCTTCCTTCCATGCTCCCCACCTAAATACCATTTTTCTGTAGTGGTGAATGGCGCTGCCGGGGATGGTCCCGGGCCCAGCACTGCAGGATCCCTCCTGCCCTGCTTTCCGTCCTCAGTGCATCACCTTATTGATTTCAGTGACAATATTTTCCAAAACTTTCCCGCTTCTTTTATTTCTGCCACAACCTGAGTATCGGATCTCACTTCTCTCCTGTTTCGTTCCCCCGTGTTTTACCTTGTGCGTCTTCCTTCCTGTCTCTCTTTTCCTTCCCTAATCTGTCCCGCACATCTGACCACATGCTGTTCACCCTGAAAGTTCTTCAGTGTCTCTCAGGGTTTCTGCAGTTTAGATCACTGCTCCAGACTTTGTGCTCCATCAGACGTGGGTTTCTGCTCACTCATCACCCTCTCATCTTCCTTCACTCATGTGCACCCCTTGTTTCCAGCCAGGCAGATATTTTTTGGGACTTTAGAATGTAATGTTGCAGACTCATTATTACCTTGGGGACTATAATTATATTGTTGACTTTCCCAGAATGTCATTTTGCAGCCCCTGCATTCATCCTTTTTTTTGGCATGACAGTGACAGGTTCTCTTTATGTAGCCTAGGCTGGCTTAGAACTCACTGCATCCTCCTGTTTCAGCCTCCCAAGTGCTGTGATCACAGGCAGGTACCACCGCACCTGGCTCATCCTTTGTTCTTAAAATAGGGGCCTGGGTGTTTACCTCTGCTGGGCATCACCTTCACTCTCCTCTGATTTGCTCTGGAAGCTGCCTACATGCCGCAGTGGACCTCAGTACCTAAACTCCTGTCAGCTCCTGCCCTTCCTTTTGGAAATCACTTGTGTCTTTGACTCCTTTGCCCCTGCACTGGAGGAGCTATGAAGGGCAGTGGCTGTCCTGTTCATCTTTGTCCTAAGTGCTTGCACTGTTCCTAGCTCAAAGCCGGCACTGATTTTATTGGCAGAATTGAGGTATGCTGACTTCAGTCAAGTATCGATTGTTTAATTTTAGCCAAAATCTACATCTGCAAGTTTTGGTGTGAAACTATACTCTTCTTCTTAACCAGAGAGTATATAATAAAAAGATAATTTAAATTCTAAAAGGGGCTACAGAGAAGGTGAGAGAAGAGGACTTACTGGTCACTAACAGTGAGTGAGGGTCTTGTAGAGGATGGCTGGATGTGCGTAGAGAAGAGGCAAAAGCCCAAAGGTGTTTCAGGGACAGTGAAACCCAAGAAACCTGGTGGGACAAGGCAGTGGAACCCTGGGGATGAGAGCCTGCAGCTGGTGGCTGTTCAGTGTGGGCACTGGGTGGGCAGTGGTGGAGAGCTGGGCTTTGCCTTCACTCCCAGTTCTGCCATGCTGGGTGCAATCTCACACCAGCTAGTTCAGTGATCACATTCCTATCTACAGGATGAGGTTAATACAGGAGGAGGAAGAGAAGGAAGAGGAGGAGGAGGAGGAAGAGGAAGAGGAAGAAGAAGAAGAAGAAGAAGAAGAAGAAGAAGAAGAAGAAGAAGAAGGTAGAGGAGGAAGAGAGGAGAGGAGAGGGGAAGAGAAGGAGATAGACAAGAAAGGAAGAAAAAGAGGAGAGGGAGAAAGAGAAGGAGGGAGGATGAGAAGAGGACGAGGAGAGAGAAGATGGAGAGGCGGAGGGAGAGAGAGAGGAGAAAATATCTGAGCACAGCAAGTGCTCTGAGGGTCAGTGATGGCAACAGTGCTTCCTGTGCTCCCCTCTTGGCCATGCTGTGGTTCTCACTGGACTGTCCTCTTGGTCATTGTCTTAGTTACATTATTGTTTCTGGGACAAAATATCAGACAAATATAAATTAAAGAAGAAGATTTATCTCACCTTATAGTTTGTAGGTCTCAGTTCAGCTGGCTCCCAGGCAGGGACAGCATGGCAGAGGGACATGGCAGAGGAGAAACAGTCCATGGCAGGGCCAGCAGAAAGCAAGGAGGCTCAAACAAGGATACACCCTTCCAGGCCAGGCCCACAGTGACCCATCTGCCCACCAGGCTTCACCACCCAGTGTCACACCAGGTCTAAATCCTTTAGTGGACTTACCCAGTGTCACACACCTGTGACCTGGTGTCACACACTCATGATCCAATCACCTCCTCAGGCTTCGTAGGATGTTTTAGACGTAAAACACAGCAGTCACTTTCTTCCTCGGTCAGAGTGTGTGGGCCACCATCATCTTCTGAACGTCAGCCCCAGCACACTCAGAGGGGTGGTGAACTATTGTGGAAGGCGTGGTACCTAACTCTTGCAGCATTTGCTGCTCCACACTGAGTGTAGATTATTTCATGCACTTCCATCTACACCCCCATCCCCGTGAGGGCAGAGCTCGTCTGAATCCTCTTTATGTGTCTACTTCTCAGTCTGTTGTCTTGCCCTTCCCCCATTCGTGAATAAGAACATTACTCACTGTAGTAGGCATGCAAATTATGTTGAGCAAGTGAATTTGAGACCTGTGTGACTGGGCAGGACAGAAAGCTTCTGCTTGGGGTCCAAAAACATACATTTGTTGTTCATTCCATTTTTAAAAAACAAGCTGAATGACTTTGCCAACCCCATGTCTTCCAAGGGGACTGCAGTGTTGAGTCATTTGGTATTTTTATGAGGTTTATCATTGAATGAAATATTTATAATGGGAGGAACATTCCAAATCCAAAATTTATCCAAAATAAATCTGACTATAGCAAAATCAATTTTGTTTTTTGCTAAGGAGAAAAGTGTAATAAAATTTCCCCATACCGTGCTATATAAAAACCTTTAGAGATTCATGTAATATAATTTACCTCTTTTTTTTTTTCCCTGCAGTACCAGGGATCAAACTCACGACCTCGCACTTGCAAAGCAGGCACTTATGCTGCTGAGCTAAATCGCTAGCCCTATAATTTACTTCTTAAACCTAGTCTAAAACCAGTGGAACAGCCAGAAAGTTGCTAAGTGATTATATTAAATGTTAATTTCAAATTCCTTTTTAAGCTAAATGAACAAGATGAAATTTTAATCTTTGTTCTAAATCATATCTTTCCTTCTTGTTAAAACAGTACAAACTCTTAGGTTTTGACAAATGCAACACTTTTTTAGGTTAACATACTACTTGCTTTCTCCAGACTATTCCACATTTTTATTATGAAATATTTTAATGGAGTATTTTAGAGTTAATTTTTCCCACTGTTAAAAATTGATGCATAGAAGTTGTGCATATTTATGATGTACAGTGTTATATTTCAATACATGTATATGATGTGTAGTGATTAGATCAGGATAACTGGCAGGTTATTGAGAGAAGCTGAAAGCTTAGTTTTTGTTTGAAGAGTTTAAACTAACAGCTTAAAATTTATTAATTTCATACTCTAAAAATGCTATGCAGTCAATAGGGAAAATTGAGGGAGACAGAAGATAAAGAAATCATTCTTCATAAGACTACTAGCTAATGCTGGTTATAGGACTTACTTCCTTCTGATATTTAATCTGCCCAAAATAGCCTTTTAGAAAATTGGGGGAGATAGGGTCATATTTTAAAACCTGCTTTATTTGTTTAATAGATCATCAATATCTTCCAAGGTTATTACATACTGTGTATAACATTTTCAAATAGCTGCAAAGTAGTCTCATGTGAACAGAATAATTTAGTAGAGTTCATTTAGTAGCATAACAAAATAAATTTTCACTTTGTTCTATTCTATAAACAATAATACCAAAAATCATTGTAACTTCCATAAGATAGATGTATAGACAGAAATCTTTTGAAAATATCAATTTTAATTTTTCTTCATTGTTTTTTTCTTTTTTAAAATTAATTAAGTTTATTCATACATTTTAAGTACACATAACAATCAAATTTATCTTAGGGAATTTGTATCTGAACGTGATATATTTTAATTCTTTTTTTTAACACATTCTTCTATGTTCTCTTCAACTTCTCTTCCCTTCCTTTTTTGCAGGCGTTTGTTTCCATTTTTCCTTCTCATTTGTCCCTTTTCTTTTTCATTGCTTTTTCTTTTTACTGTACTTCAAGATTAATTTGTGCTCCCCTTTTTAAAAAAGAAATTGCATGGAATTTTAAGTCTCTTTTACTTTCCCTTCTAAGTCATGTCATGCAAATTTCAGTGTTTTTATTCACATGAATATACTTCTTGAGTTCTTTTCTAATTTCTTCTTTTACCTCAAAGTTCAGAAATGTGTTGCTTGATTTTGCAAATATCTGTGGTTTTTCTGAAGAACTTTTTATTATTGATTTCTAAGACATAAACATCTATTTTTTGTCATTTAAATCCATTTAAATGAAGATTTCTTGTATGATTTAGATAGTGGAGATATTATATAATGAAAGTTTATTTATTTATTTTTTTTTTGAGAGAAAGAAAGCTTCTGTCTGGGAGAGAGACAGAAGGGTTCCTGAGTGGCTTGCCAAAGACTCTGTCTTTTCTAAGGACTTTTTAGGGTACCTAAATGAGTCCTAGTCCAGAGTCTATGAAACAAAAGCAAGTTCTTACCTCCACCCAGTGATCTTGGTGGGACCTCCAAATGATACAGGGAAATGAAACTCCCAACCTACTGTATGTCGGTACAGATTCATGTTCTCTAAAATTGAAGAATGAATTTTAGGAACAATGGAGGTTAAGAGTAGAATATATTTATTGAGAGAAAGAAAGCTTCTGTCTGGGACAGAGACAGAGGTGTCTCGAGTGGGTTGCCCAAGGTAGTTTTATGTTAATGAATGGCCCATGTATATTTTCATTTGTGGAGTGGTGTGTAACCGGCATTCATTTGCTTTATGTATTGTTCATGTCTCACTTATTTCTATCAATGTTCTTAATCCTTATTGTGTCAATTATTAAGAAAGAGGTATAATATTGAAGTCTCTGACTATAATTGTAGCTTCTCTGTTTCTACTTGTAGATCTGTTAGTTTTCCTTCATATATTTAATAGATGCCTAAATACTTGGTATTGCTAATTCATCTCAGTGAATTGACTCTGTTATCATTATGACATGTGCTTTAAAATCTACTTTGTCTGATGTTATGTTCCAACTTTCCTTTGGTGTCCTGAATAGTATCCTTTTTATTTAACCCATCTAAGTTTTATATTTAAGATATGGTTTTTGTATATATAGCATATAATTGGATCGCATTTTCTTAGTCCAATATGACAATCTCTGCCTTTTAATGGGCACATTTGGAATATATATATATATACACACACACACACACACACACACACACACTTAGTGTAGATATCATTGTGGTTGAATTTGAATTACCAACTTTCTGCTTGTTTTTCTACTTCTCCAATCCCTTTTTTACTCGTTACTTTCTTTTTATTGTCTTTTAAAAATATTAACTATATTAGGAATCATTTTTTTCTTCATTCTGTGTTTTTAAACTATAATTCTTTTGTTTGGTCTTTAATAGATGGCCTCGGTTTTCCTATATGTATTTTTCATCTGTCACTTTCTACCTTCCAGAGCTTGTCTGGACCTCACTACACTGTCATGGTCAGAAACAGAAACCTGCTTTAATGTAGTAGTCAAATAGTTTTATAAGAACCTTTTAAAAATATTCCTTTATTCATTCCCCACTTTATCTTTTGTGTTATCCATCTCACTTCCAGGTATTTTATAGCTCACACAATGCACTATTTTATTTACTTGTCTTTTGAATAAACTTTTAAAATTTCGTAAAGGAAATGTTGCATTTACTTACATATTTCCTACTTCAAGCATTCTTAATTTATGTGTTGTATGATCTAATTTTCTATCTGATATTCTTTGCCTTGAGCCTGAGGAACTTCCATTAGCTTTTCTTCTAATTCATGAATCTTGTCAACATTTATTTGTGTGAAAGAAGATTATTTCACTTTAACTTTTAAAAGATATATTTCTTGGTATAAAATTCTGAATTGACAGTTTTAAAGCTCTTTAAATATGTTATAATATTGTCTTGCACAGCTTCTGAAAAGTCTGATAAATCCCCCCCTCCAGTGTTTTATTATTGATGATGTTTTGTCATAGATTATGAATGCTTATTCTTCCTGTCTAACCAAGAAGTCTGATAGGGTTTTTATTTTTTTCCTATCAACTTACAGTATTGTCTGTCTTGCATATATATATATATATATATATATAGTTTTTCCCATTAGAATATAATGTGCTTTGTATTATTCCTTATATTTATCTTATTTGGTGTTTACTGAGTTTCTGAATATTTAAGTTTATCCTTTTTATCAAATCTAAAAATATTTTCCCACATTTTTTCTTCAAATATTGATGCATTTTCCTTCCCTACCTTCTTCTTTCCCTAGTATCCTAATTATACATATTAGATATATATTATACTTCTCTTGAGATTCTCTCATAGTTCACTGATGCTCTATTTGTGTTTTTTCCTGTGCTTCCTTTTCAATAGTTTTAATTGTTAAGTCTTCAGAATCACAAACCCTTTTCCTTGCAGTGTCTAATCTGCTGTTAACCTCACCTATTAACATTTTCATTTCAGACAGTCTAGGTTTAATGTCCACAAATTCTACTTTTTTCCTACATAGATCTTGTAGTTCTTCTTTACTATAGTAGTAAATCCTAGAACATATTGAATTAATTTATTATAGCTATTTTAACATCCCTTTCTGGTAGCATCTTTTTAACTTACAAGCCTGTTTGTAATGTTGAATTTTCTCCTAATTATGGATCGTCTGTGTCCTTAAAAAAAAAGTTTTCTGCTTTTTTTTTCACACGTGCTGAGTTTTGATTAAACGCATACATTGTAAAGTGGGTGCTAGATGCTGATTCTTGTCAGTTCTGGTAGATCAGCTTTAATATCCTTTAAGCAACTCAGTCTAGAGTAACCTTGCCTTTAGGTCCATTTTTAGCTCTACAGCTTAGGCATGGTTTCCAGTGTTCAGTGAGATCTCCTGGCTTTGTGTGAGTTCTAGAAATCATTTCTTTACACCTTCTTTATAATTCTTTTGTCCATAGACTTGATGAATTTGCCAGACATATGTGCAAATTTAACCAGTTTCAAATTGAGCCCCATGCAAATTTCTGGAGTTTCTGCTGTGCCAGCTCTCTCATCTACACGTGTGTATTCTGCAAATTATGATCATTTGGCCTCCCCAGACTGAGCTCTCTCTCTCTTCAACTTGGTGATACTGCCAGGTTTTTGTGGATGTTTTCCTTAAGGTACTTCAGCCCAGGAACCAGTTTTGAATAGGAGGACAGTGTGATCAAAGCACTCACCTGTTTCTTTTCTCAGAGAGTGCTTTCCTACACTATTGTTTGATTTTAAAAAACAGTTGTTTTTCATGTTTTGCCCAGTTTTCTAATTAATGTAGTGGAAGAGCTTGTCTGGGCCTCACTACACTCTCATGGTCAGAAACAGAAATCCCAATTAATGTCTGTCAAACTTTTCACTTTGTGGGGAGGTTAATTTCATTGTCTTAATTACTTTTCACTTATTGCTAGGACAAAATACCTAACACCCAAAGTTAAGGAAGGAAGGGTTTACTTAGCTTACAGTTTGAGGAGTTTTCTGTCCATACTTAGATGGGGAGCATGGCTAAGGGGCAACCATTCACGGCAGCTGTGGCAGATACTAGAAGTGATAAGAGCAAAAGGGCAAAAGGGAGGAGCTTACCTCCTTCCCTCTCTTACATTGCATGCAGGGTACCTGCCCCTGGGTGGGTGCAGCACTCACACCGACAATCCCAGCACTAGACAATGGACCAGTCACAACTGTTAGATTCAGCTGCCTTGAAAGGCCTGCCACCCGTGACCATATGATGCTTTGGGAGGACATCAAGGTGCAAACTATAGCACTCATTCTTTTTTTTTGAAATTTTAAAGAGGATAAAACAGAATAAAACCAATCAAAACAAACCAGTATAAGAGACACAGGATTTCAAAACATCATGAAATCAACAGTGGTTACCATAATGCCTTTTGATGTCTTCAAAATAGCTGCAGATAACTTCGGACATAGTGAAAATCAAACAGAACAGAACAGAATAGAAACAATAAAAACAAAACAATGAGTGAAATAAAGGACTTCAAAACAAGCCAATAGTGAATCCAAAATTGCTACCATAAGATATCTTGCTATCTTTGAAATAGCTGCTTCTCCTATTGCGTTTGACATAATCAAACAAAACAAAAGAGAATAAAACCCAACCCAACAAAACAATGGAAATGATGTAGGACTTTAAAACAAGACAGTAGAGAATCAACAATGGTCACAACCCTTAGAAGGAGATTCCCCCCAGATGACACACTGTACCACTATCCTCTGAACCCATGATCAGAGCACTGGCCCTAACCCTGCAATGTTAGTGAAAAACCAAAGCACCACAGGCAGCCACAGGCATTTCACTGCCATAGCTGTCATCACAGCCTGTGTTTCTCCGGCTTGTCGCTTGTGGCATGGGGGGCAGGAGCTGTGGGATGGTACTTCTTGTTTGCCAGCTCGTATGCTGGAAGGAACTGAGGTCAGCTGTTCCAGTCTGGCGGCGGTCCATGTGTGGTGCTGCTTCCCAGGCTGGGTTTGCTGGCAGAGAAGTCCTTTGTTCTCTCTATATCTTTCCATTTTTGAAATCCGCTATAATCTCCTTTTTTAGAGTACTATAGTTTTCAATGTATAGGTTAGGTATTTTACATCCTTTTTTAGGTTGATTCCTAAATATTTGTTTTTTTTAGATCCAATTGCATTTCACCTTGATAGCTATCATGACAGCCTGTGTTTCTCTGGATAAGCCAGTCACTTACGGTGACAAGGCGGGGAGAAGGAGTGGAGTGTTGGGTACTTCTTGTTTGCCAGCCTGCCTGCCAGAAGGGGCTGGGTTCTGGCTGTTCCAGTCCAGTGGCCCGCTCATGGTGTTGGTTCCCAGACAGTGCTTGCTTGCTGGTGTGGCCTTGTTCTCTCTACCCCATGTCCATGAATGGCCCATAACACTCATTTTAAGTTATATCTGATAGCTATTGGTATGCCATTTTCTGTCATCTGACTAAGATTAGACTTTACAGGTTTACCAGTATTTGAAGAAGAATTTGAGGAAGCCTGTTGTCTGAATATCATCTAACATGGATTGTTTTTATAGTAGTAGAAAGTCACTCCCTACTGAAAACTCAGGTGTTGTGTTGAATTCCATTTTCAAAATTTCAATGTGGAGGGTAGATGGGAGAGAGATAGTCTTCCTAAGCAAATATACTCTCTATGAATTTAAAGACTATGAGTTTTGGGGGGCAGTAATTTGTAACCTCAAATGTTAGTCACCTGAGAGATTCTTGCTTTATGGGAAATGGGAAAATGTGTTTATGTTTGGCATCTTTCCACCCATCAAGGGCTGCATGTACACTAAGAGGATGTTATGTTCTTTTCCTTGAATATTTGGTAGTAATTCATTGACTACAAAATAATTTGTCAACTCAGATGCATTTAAGGTCCACTACTCTCTATTGTTTTAACCCTTTTATATTTCGAGGAACATTTCAAATATTTAAAACAGCAAATAGTTTCTTTAGCTTGATCAGTAGATACTAAATTAAGTGTGTAAGGTTGATGCTCGACAATGGTTTGATAAATGTTTGATAAACATTTAATTTGGGAGACTGAATTACAAATAACTTTGAGCAAAGCATCAGACCTCTAGGAAAGTGTTATATAAAGATTTTTCATGACTCAAAATGCTTACTGTGGGTATCCGTGTCTCCATTGTACCTGATTTGGGCTGGCTTTGTGGTTGGGAATTGTTTTGTACTGGGAACTGAACTCAGGGCCTCACACTTTCCAGGTAGCTGCTGTGCCACTGAGCTACATCCCCAGCCCCGTGGCGGAGGTTTCAACCCTGTGGGCTGCTGTGCTTGGTAAATGTGTAGTGTTGATGGGTTAGGGCCTGTTTTTGCTGTAAGCTTCACTTCTAACTGCCTGCCTGCAGGAATTTTTTTTTCTCTGTCCCTAATTTGAAGTAAGATTATATCTAGTTCATTGATTTTATGAGAAGCCAGCATAACCTAGATATACGGATCCCTCCCCTACGGCTGGGGGATGTAGTCCAAGAGTCTTAGGGTGACAGTATGAGCCCTGTATATACTGTGTTTATAGCATCAAGCCCTGTATTATGTTTTTTCCTACAAACACATCCCTATATAAACTTTAATTTATAAATTAGGCATAGTAAGAGATTAATAACTAATAATAAAATAAAACAATTGTAATAATATACTATAATAGATGTTATTTAGAACTTTGGAATTGTTTATTTCTAATTAATGCAATACGCAATTAATTTGTGTGTGCGCATGTGTGTGTGTGTGCAAGAAAAATACAGAATTCAATTTAGAATTCTAAAGTCCAGGAGTAACCTAAGAGAACGATGGACATAAGGATGCTCCTTGGGATTGAAACACCAATCTGAGGCTTCTAAGTGGGCCAGATAGAAGAATTCCATGGTGGTAAGGAAGGTAACTATAAGCAGAGAAATTCTGGGGAATCTCTTGACAAACTCTAAGGTATTGAGTTTTAGATATTTAACAAGTGCCCTTATGGTATTACACATTTTAGCAATTGCAATCATGTAAGTTAACAGAATCTTTAATTTAAAAACTTCATAATTATAAATTGTATAAGTAAATTCTGTAAGTTAGCGAGGAACTGTTTGCAGTTCCTCTCAGAAATGGGTAAGTTTATCAGTATTTGGGGTCTGAGATTGAGAAATTAGTTCTCAGGTTTCCTCAAAAAGGAAGCAGGACTGTGATTTAGAATTAGGCGCGACTCCATCTTAGCATCCGCTGTAGTAGCTCTGATGAGATTGTTACGTTAACAGTATCAGTGTCAGGTGTGGGAATTTTCCATAGACTTCAGAGACTTCATTGTAAGGCTGACTGAGATTTGAACCCCAGGGAGCAGCTGTTGGCAGACTTGCCTCCTCCTAACAACGGGTGAAAACTGAACCAGGCAATGAATTACCTAGCACGAGGCTCTGTGGATGATGGTTTGTGGTGTATGTCTTGTACCAGTATGTATTTCCTTCAAAGGATTCCTGTTTTAGGGATTGACTTTCAGTTTAGAGACCCAAACAGTAATGAACCAGTGATACAAGTGGAGAAGAAGAGAGCTGCAGAAAAGGTTATTGTAAGCAGAAGGAACAATATAGTAGAAGTTAAGGCCTTTGGGTGGGAGTCAGCTAAGTGCTTATGAAGGACGAAGAGAGAAACAGCAGAACCTTGTAGCTCATGGCGTTTGTTGTGTTCCTCCAAAATCTCATGTTAGAAACTTAATCCCAAATGCACTGAAACTGAACCCAAATGTATTGAAAGGTGGGACCTTTAAGACAAGATTCAGTCAGAGAGTTCTGCCCTCATGAATGAGAGTGAGGTCCTGTAAGGATGAATTCAACCCCTTATTTGCTCTCTCTTGCCCATGTTGTGTCTTCTACCCTGTTAGGATGCAGCAAGAGGACCTCGCCTGGTGTGGGCCTTGATCTTATCTGAGGCTTCTCAGCCTCTGGACCATGAGCCAAGTAAATATCTTCCCATTATACAGTCTCCCCATTACACCTACTTTGTGGTTTGCTACACCAGCAAAAACCTTACTAAAAGGTGATGAATTAGCTCTGTATTCAAAGTGTGATGGAAAATATGGGACAGTCTTTCAGAGGAGGCTGACAGGACCTGGTTTTACCTCTACATGGCACTGGTTCCTGGTGGACAACACACTCCCCAGGGTTAAGAGTAAGAGGCTGAACTTGAATGTCACTGCAATATCCAGGTGAGAAATAACTGGGGAACAGCCTAATATGGAGGGGGAGAGGTGGTTAGTTCAGGATCTCTTGCAGGAGAGGGAATTCTTAGGATTTTCATGACAGATTTCATGACAGATGTGGGTTTGGAAGATGAGTGAAAATATTTGGGAAGTAATTGCAAAGGAAGATGCTGAATCAGTCATCATGGAGGGGACGCTCCCCATCCCAAACCTAAGGGCAACATTCTATTTGTCCATTTTCAGCACATATTAAATGCCAGGGATTCTCAGAAAACAAGATAGCCCTTGACTTCAGGACCTTAGCAGAAGGAGTCAGGAGAGGGACACAACTAAAGCCAATGAGTGGAACACATACAAACATTTAGTTGCACAAATAGTAATTGTACATTTTAATGGGAGACACAGTGATGTCTTGGTACATGTGAACAGAGCCGTGATCAGATCTGGGTAGTTCACGGTAGTTAGCATTTTCACCATTTTAAACGTTGGGTGTTTCCATTGGAATCATTGAAAATTCTATCAGCTGTTTAGAAATATAAAATTGATTGTTGTCAACCATGGTTTCTTTACTGTGTTATAAAACATCAGGACTTATCCCTCCTACCCACCCCAGTACACGTTAACCATCCCTTCTATTACCCTTCCTCTTCTTCCTTGATGAAAATGTGTGGAGAGAAAAAAACATCCAGAGGTTGAGGTTTGAGAATGGAGGAGAATAAGAACCATAGTGAGTGCTGCTATCATTTATGAATTTTTATCTTTTTTTGTCCATGGAGTGAAGACTGAAGTTGCCTTTTCTTCATTGCCATCATCATCATTATCATTACCTATTTGAATTATGTATGTTCAATTGCAGTATCATATCTTAGTCCTGACTTATGCAGGCCATTTCCATAGTTTAGGTCTAGAATGTCCCCTAAAAGCACATACGTTAAAGGATCGGTCCATAGCTTGATCTCTATTTCTCGCTCTCAGTCTCTTCATCTCTATCTCTGTATCTCTGTCTCTGTCTATCTCTCACTATTTTTCTTGCCCTCCTTTTGTGTGTGTGTCTCCTGGCCAGTAAGCAATAAGTTTTGCTTTATCACATGCTTCTACTATGTACTGGAAACATCTTCCCCAGCCCAAACGCATCATGGATCAAGGCCTCCAGAAATGTGAGACAAAATAAACCTCTTCTCTTTCTAAGTTGATTACATGGTTATTTGTGATAGTGGCAGAAAGCTAACAACACAACCGTAGTCACCTCGTCTGTCATGGTGAGAAAGGCCCTGCCAACCATGGCAGGATTTCTTTCTATATGCTGTGGTTGAGGTCATGTTTCTCCTCATCTGAAATGAGGCTGAACAGGAGCAGGTTGGCATCTAAGTCACGCTGTGGATGCTGGGTAGTTAATGATTTTTAAATGAAGTGTCTGTACTTAAGGAGGAATTCATGGCAATACATGTAAAATCATGCATGCATATGAAAAGCATTTGGACCTCACTTGCATTTTTTTTAAGGAACGAGTCTGAGTACTATAAATTAAATTAACCTCAATCCTCATTCTGCCAACTCCTTTGGTGTGTGAAGCTAATGTGAGCAGTTTCCATTCATATCAGGGCTCAGACTCTAAGAACCCAGTAGTTGCTCTGTGGCGGGTGTCTTTCTGGCATTGCTGTCACTCAGCATTTGAAGAGCTTTGCAAGACAGGTGCACACGGCTGTGTCCATTGTGTGTGACTGAGAAAGACGCTGCCTAGAATTGCTCTCTGTCTGGCCACACCTTGGGCCCTTGGCATGGCAAAGGGGCATCTAGCTCAATCTGGGGATGCGTGGGGACAGCAGACTCCTCATGGGGCAGAAAACCTAGCTGTGTCTTGAAGGCGGAGTGGCAGGCAGCCAGAGAACAGGCTGAGAGGACACCATTCCAGGTGGAAGGAAGCCCTTGGTGCTCTATCGGGGTGGGTTCTTTCTGCACCGGTCAGTTGCTACACTAGATCATAAACTCTTTAGATGCAAGGAGAGGACTTTGGACTTCTGCGTTGTGTACACGGGTGTCTGCAACTTTTGGAGAACCAGTAACTTCCTGTCTGACTAAAAGTTTTTTGCTTGCTTCCTTGACTTGGTGGCTTCTTAATCACAGCCCTGACTCTAGTACAGTTTACACTCTAGTAACTGGGGTTTGACTTTCTTGGTTTAAGCCCCTGGTATCGTCACTGTCACTGATGCCTGGGGCTTAGAAGGGCTGCTGAGACTTCTTTTTCTTTAAAGGGCATAGATTCTGGAATGTTTTTAAAAGAAGAACAACCACCCCCAAACCTAATTAGTTAGATGACACATGCTTGTGTGTTTTAGGTAACTTCTTGAAACTATTGTTCAAAATTATAAAGGTCATAGAGATGACTTTCATAGTAACAAATAAATTAACTTGGATGAACTTACTCCTTCATTACTCTTGCCTCATTTTTATACTCTAAAATGAGGTTGGTTCTCATGTGATTCTCATAAGCACTGGATATGTGAATGCATACAGAATGCTTAGAATAGTAATGGGCTTAACAAAGGACAGTTGTGGGGTTTTTTTTTTTGGTGGTACCAGGGATTGAACTCAGGACCTCATGCTTGCCAGGCAGGCACTTATGCCACTGAGCTAAATCCCTAGCCTCAGTTGTGGTTTTTAACAGAAGTATTTATGACCCGTGAGTGACATGGTAGAGACAGCAAACTGATCTGGATACACTGAATTTGTTGGAGAAATCGGGCAGTCAGATGATTCCATATACACTTCCTTCTTAAAGATCCTCCCATATTTTAAACATTATCACTTCTGTGTCTGAGAAGAGAATGTGTTACACAAAATGTCAGATCAATGAGAAAGTCATGAAAAGCTATCATGCTGTGAAATGTCTACTTCGTGTGAACAGATTTGGGGATAAGGGCGATGAGTTGTCTTCCGCACTGACTTGCTGCTGTGGTTTGGATCCGGTACGTCCCACAGAATGCCCACTGTGTTGAAGATTTGGTTGCTGATGGACTTTTGGAAAGTGATTGGATCTTAAGAGCTCTGACCTCATCAGCGGCTCATCTGTTGATGATGTCATAATTGCGTGGCATTATTGGGAGGTGATGGAAACAGGAGATGCAGGCCTAGTTGAAAGAAGTGGACTATGGGGGTATGACCTGGCAACTCTCTCTGGTCCCTGGCTGCTTCCTCTCTGGAATTCCCCCCATCTCTGCTCCCTGGCTGCCATGAAGTGAGCACCTCTGCACCAGCACCTCTTGCTGCCTCACCTCAGGCACTCAGCACTGGAGTGGACTGTCCGCCTCTGCAACTGGGAACCAAAGTAAATCCTTTTTCCTTTAAACAGATTTGTTTTTTCAATAGAAAGCTAAGACACTTGCTCAAGTCTGACTACACATACTTTGGAGTTTACATTGATGGAAGTGGAGGGTAGTTTCCTAAGAAGAAAGTTAGGATCCTAGGATGAGACAGCATGCAGGCTGCCACTGTGCACGTGAACCTGGGGTGGCAGTGGGAGCAAATGAACATGCCTGTCTCTTGTGTGCAACATTTGACTCTCAGGCTCAGAGCTGCCACCTGCCTGGGAAAGATGAGAAGCACTGGTGAGAAAACCTCAAGGCATTTTCGTCTTGTGCCTTTCAAAAATAGCAGGCACAGGCAAGCGAGCCTTTTGCATATGGGACTTTGTAGATTAATCTCTCCCCTTTTATCATATTTATAGTAGCTTGCATGGCTTAATTCTCAGAACTTTCTCTATTGAAGAAATCAGAATTTCTAGGCATTGTTTGGAATCTAGAAGGAGAACGGTGTTGGGAAATGACATGCTGCGTGTGCTTTTGACCTTGAGGAAGTGGGAGGTAGGTAGGGAGAGAAGAGAATAAGGCGATGTGTCTTGTATTTTCCTTCTCTGGAGAAAAGTTCCTTAACGAGAGGTGCGCCCTGCATATGGAGGATAACACCGAAGGGCAGAAAGTTTCGTTTTTCTAAGCTCCTCACCTAGACTTCTGAGGGACCCCAGAGCCGATGGGAAAGCTCCTGGGCCCTCTTCAGCGGGGCTGTGGAGGATGGCTGGTGGCCGGGCTGGATACACAGGCTGGCAGGGCTTAGGGTGCCACGCTGGTGAGGCAGGCATTCGGGTGATGAACACCAGTGCTCTTTGGTAAAGCCAAGCCAGAACAGGAATAAGCTGTGACCCCAAATACAGGCAGGCCACTTGGTAGAGCAGAGGGGAGAGGGGCTATGCCAACACCCCACATCCTCATCTCTGCCCTCCACTTGCACCATTTAAAGGAGAGAAGCAAGAAGAGGATGAAGCATCCTTATTCAAGAGAGACTAAGACTGTTTACACGATCTTTTCCGTTAGACTAAGCTCCGAACAAAATCTGGCATTTCTGTTTTCTCCAGGTACTTACGGGCTAGTGCTATAAGAGGTGGTCAGCTTATTGCAGATTATATTTAAGGAGTTGCATTTTCCTCTGTCCACTTAAGCAGAGCATGAAATCTTGTACTTCCTTGATTGCTGCATTGAACACATCTATCGAATGCTTTGTGTGTCCCATGCCTCAGGGTGCCGTGGTAGCTATGATGACCATGGGCCCTACTGTCCTGGCGCTAATGTAAAATGAATAAATTCCAAAGAGCGGTAAGAGCAATGAAAGAAAGGATATTCGGGACCAGCTCAGAGTGGGGATTCTGTAGTTAGGGTGAGGCTCAGGAGCTACTTCTGTGGAGAAGTGAGATTTAAGCTGAGCAATGGGAAGGAGTTAGCAAGGCAAAGATGTGGGAAGTGCACTAGGGGGAGAAAGAAAATCAGGCACCAAGTTCTCGGATGGAGGCAGAGTTGATATTTTTGAGGAACTGATATCCTATGAGAACCACAATGTAAAATGGTCACCAGTGATGTTACCTGTTGTTGGTCCCCTTGAGAGCTCTGTAAGTTCCTGGTGGGAGTCGGGGTGGGGGAGGGAGGAGAATGACCAAAGGATGAAGAACATAAAAGAGAAAGGCAGAAAGCTGGGGTCAGGGGGAGCCCTTCTTCAGATGGGAGGAAGAGACTGCTCAACCACTGCAATGTGTTTGTTTACGCACTTGTCATACCACGCCCCTTTGCTTAACCAGCTTGCTTCTGACACACCGTTTCTCTCGTGTTCTCGGGGCTGGAAAACCTGTTCACCTCCAGCACTCCGCGCCCCCAGGGTGCTACTCTGGTGCTCTGTGCCCTCAGGGCGCTCCTGTTGGGAGCTTGTGCTTTCAGCTCCACACGCATGAAGGATCACTACAGGGCATGTGGCCAGCGGTAGTGAACCCATGTGTCTTTGGGCAAGGGATTAGTTGTACATCTCCAAAGTGCCTAGGATAGGCAAACCGAAATTCTAAAAACTGTACCTCTTCTAGGATTAACTGTTAAAGACTGTATAGTCAACTCTCCATATGTGTGGGTTCTACATCTACAGATTCATCTAATCATAGATGGGAAGTATTTGAAAAAATACAATAAAAATAATGTAAGTAATAAAACAACACAGCTCAGCAACTATTTTCATGCCATGTAGACTGTATTATGTATTATAGGTAATCTAGAGTTGACTTGAATGGGGCAGGAAGATGTGTGTATGTTCTATGCAAACACAGGATCATTTTATATAAAGGACTTGAACACCGCAGATTTTGCCTCCTGGAATCAGTGTTCTGCAGGCGATTATGTCGATGCATATTACATTGACAATGGGAATTTAGAGTTGGCATTTGAGCTCAGATTTGAGGTCCTAGAGAAAATGGAGACTATCTTTCCTAACACAGCAAGTTGCTGTGGGGAAGTCACTAAACTTGTGTTTTTAAGTGTCTACCAAAGTAGCTCATAAAATCCTTTGAATGAGGTGGTTGAAACATAGCTGTTTTCATAGTTCTGTTTTTTATGTAAAATAAATGTTCCTTAAAAGCTGATTTGTCTTCACTTAATTTACATCATGCATTTCAATGTAAGGAAAAGAATGGGATTTGAGGAACAGAAGCCCAACTCTCATTGCTGTGATAATTGGAAAGAAAGCTTCAAATTGCTATGGTTCACCTTTCACCCAAGAAGAGGAAGCAGTCAAGTTTACACAAAGAATCACTGGCATGTTTTTCTCTGCATGTGCAATTACTCCTGGAATACCCTGCTCTTTTTCTGTTTGACAGTCAGACTCATTCTTATAAGATTAATTCATCTGCTTCTGTAATGAAATTATTCTAGTTGTTGAGCCTTCCTGTAGCCCGGAAGTCATCTTTATGCTTTTTGAGTCTCTCTTGCCACTAAAATATCCCTCAGGCTATGTACTTCTTTCTCTACCCAGAAGTCTAATATCTAGGAGGTGTTTAATAATTGAATGAATTCAATAGATAGCAATATTTTAAATCATAGTCTATAGCCTGTTACTTTTTAAAAAAAGTCTTTTCTATCCCTGTAAAATGAGAAATGTAAAAACACTAACTGTTCGTGGAAATAAGAATTTCTGACCCTTCGTGTCATTTCCCTTTGTATTGTTTTATTTGAATTCTTGGGTGGAAGTGGATCACAGATGCTATATTTGGAGAGACACGATTTGTGCAAAGTGGGGTCATGAAAAAACATCTGAAATGTGTCTGCCAAGACTGAAATAGTCACATTTAGCATTTGCACATTTTGCATTTTCATTGTGTCTTTTTGGTTAGGAGAAATAATTATTACTCCAAGTGCTTCTTCAGTGGCTGGGCTGTTTTTGTGGTATGTCTGTGTTCCAAAGGGTTATGAGACATCTTTGTAAAATAGGGTAGAGAGCAGAGTTGAACTTGAACTCTTTGATGAATATGTGTGTGTGTGGGTGTG
Organism: Dolichotis patagonum; assembly: GCA_004027295.1. NCBI lineage: Eukaryota > Metazoa > Chordata > Mammalia > Rodentia > Caviidae > Dolichotis > Dolichotis patagonum. The sequence continues at coordinate 20,177 of PVJX010029177.1, forward strand.
TGTGTGTGTGTGCGCATGCACGTGTGCACATGCACCTGTGTGTATATGCGTGCCTCTTGTTACAAAGCTCTATAATTATTGCAGTATCTGCTTAGAGATACACCTGGAGTCAAAGACAAAACCACCTTTGCATGTTTTTCAAGGACAATGCCTAAAAAGTAGGAAAAAGACATAACCAACTTTGTAATTCGTGTAATAAAAGTTTGAATGCCTACATATTGAGCTAGAAAATGTAAGCTTATAAAAATGAAGCTGATATTTCCTTGAGGCAGGAGTTGGGATATACTCAGGTTGTTAACTGTGAAAGAACTTCTTTTAAATGAGTGGGCAGTAAGCTGTGACTTGTGGGCTATAAGGTAGGTTAGTTGATTTCAGTTGCCATGATAAAATTCCTGACACGAACAGTTTAAAGGAAAGAAAAGTGCATTTTGGATGCAGTTTCAGAGGTTTCACTCCACAGTCCCTTGGCCTTTGGGTTGTGGTGGCAACATGGTGGGAGTCTGTGGTAGAAGAAATTGTTCATCTCAAGGCAGTCAGGACACAAAGACAGGGGGAAATGGTCCCAGTAACTTACTGGGGCCGTACTCCCAGTCTCCTTGCTTCCTTGTGTGAGGTGCCACCTCCTTCCCTACTTCCCAGCAGCACCATTAGCTGGGACTAGGCCTTAACACATGGTCTTTGGGGATCCAAACTATAACAAAAGGTTTTTAAATTTAAAGACCTTACTTGCTCTGTCTTACAGGGCAAGACAGATTCTCTGTGCACTCTTGAATGAGTTGGCTGGAGTATCTGCTAATGAGTAGTAGAATAATGGGGATGGGTCATGGAAACCAGTGACCGCAACACAGGATTGAGGAGGAGACTGGACCCAGAATCCAAAAAGCCATTGGGACTGTTTCTGTGTCTTTCCTCTTATCTGCTACATATTTGCATTGGAAGAAAGCCTTCCTCTGCCCCTGGGCCACTCAGTGGGAGAAAGACGACCCTTTGCAGATCCAGAGAACACGTGGATGCTCATAGGTCAGCCACGTGTAGTGATGGCCTCCTTAGTTCCTATGTCAGAGTCCTTGAAGAAGATCCTTAGTGACCTGAGGAGATTCTACAACCAGGCAAGGGAGAAGTCATTGGTGCAGCAGTGGTGTAGGTACCCTCAAGACACCTACTACATTAGCCTTTTATGTGTCCACTTAACATACACTTTCACAGTGCTCATGGGATGCCAGCCAGCATTCAAGGCAGGGACATAACTGTGAGCAGGATATAATCCCTTCCCTGGTGACCTTGGCTATCAAACATCTTGTCTGTAATTCTACTTTGTGGGGGAAAACTTAGTGCTTATTTGCCTACTCTTGTTCTCTCAGCTCTTTTGTTCACTTTGGCTTCTTCCTCAACTAATATTTATTGAACTTCCACTAATTGCTGACACTGCGCCTATTTATGTGGGGGAGCTGTAAGCATACACTCTCATTTGCAAAAATGCATTAACTCGGGATGCGTCTCAGGCGTCCGAACTTGAAACCTTAGTCAGAATGTACTTTGCTCTACATGGTACAGTGTTTCCCTTGGGGGATAAAAATTTGTGTTATTTCAGAAATACTCATGTTTTTCTTCAGTGCTGGGGCAAGTCCACTTGAGGGACTGAGGCAGAAGGAAGTTATCTAAGTCTTGGTGTTGGAGAGCTATTATCTATTTCTCCCTAAAATTTCCAGGCCTGGCTCTGTCGAAGTATATCAAGATGAATGTTGATACATGCTAGGCATGTGGGAGATGTTATTTCCCTTAGTTTTGTCATGGTTCCTTGTTTGTGTCAATAATTTTTAACCTCAATATTAGTTATGCAACATTTAAGTTCTTGTTCAGAGAAACTACTGTTTCCATTATTTTTATAGTAATATTTTTTTGTGTATTTGTTTGCTTGTTTGGTTTTGTACCAACTTTTTTCAAACCCTAGTTATGGAATTTTTTTCCCTTTTCCAGTCTACATATTCAACTCCCCTTTAACTTCTTGATGAGTTTTCTTCTGAGATGCTTCTCATGTCTGTGTTTTTTCCCATTCTCCTTTTAATTTGTGAGTTTATCAACTTGTTTCTAGATCGTAGAATTTACTTTGGCCATTATTGTTGTGGTCTCCCTCTTCCCCCTCTTTCCTTCCTCCTCCTCCTCCTCCTCCTCTTCTTCTTCTTCTTCTTCTTCTTCTTCTTCTTCTTCTTCTTCTCCTTCTCCTTCTCCTTCTCCTTCTTCTTTTACTTTCTTCTTCTCCTCCTCCTCCTTCTTTTTTTTCTTCTCCTCCTCCTTCTCCTTCTTTCTCTTCCTCTCCTCCTCCTCCTCCTTCTTCCTCTTCTCCTCTTTCTCCTTCTCCTCCTTTTTAGACCAGATCTCTCACTATGTAGTTCATTTTTGCCTTGAACCCACTACATAGCCCTGGCTGGCCTAGAACTTGGAGCGATCCTCCTGCCTCTCAGCCTTCCAAGTGCTGGGATTACAGCACTGCTGGGTGCTCTTTTGTCCTGTTGGAAACCTTCTGTGGCTTCCAGTGACCTTCAGGATGAAGTCTGTCCTTCTTCAGCTGGCATTCGACTTTCACAGACTGTGTTTTGCTGAGCTTCTTTTCTGTCCTTTCCATATGTGGGCCTTGAACACTAATTTTTAAAAAATTGATCCCAGGTAAAATTTTGTGTATTTGACAAAATTTGCTTAAGCTGCCTTTGCCTTCCCCCATATTGCCCTCCTTTCTCCTAATATGACCCTTATCCATTCTTTCAGGGTCTTCTATCATCCCCAGCACCCTTGCCTGCACCTCCCTACACCCACTGCTAAGCGGCTAATGGCCTGCAGGCCTGCCTAGCCCCTTCGAGCCCACTCTTAGTCACTTAATCAGAGTGCTAACCGTTGTTCCCATGGTAATAACTTTGCATCTTAAAGTAGTTAACATTTTAGC
>PVJX010029178.1:0-23176 GCA_004027295.1 Dolichotis patagonum
GCTGTTTTGAGGAGAATGAGAGACACTATGACAGCCATTCTTGGCTTCCCTAATGTCTGGTCTTGAAGACCTGAAATGCCCTCCTCGTCCTGCTCAGATCAATTCCATACTAGGTTGTTTCATGTGAATTCCCTGTATGTGACAATATGGACAACTATTTGGAAGAAAACAAGAGTCAATATGATAGAGAGTGAATATCGCCGATTGTCTAGTTTTGAAATTTATGTCTCTTACATTGCTCTCTTGTGATCCGCTTTGTTCTGTTTTGTTGTGTTTAACTTTACCCTTTTGATATAATTGCATGTATGTTTGAGTGGGTAAGATGAATGACCATATTGCTGTTTTTGTCAGATCGTGGAGCAGAACTGTTAACAGTCTCACCGTTTGAATGTCTACTTTACATGTTTTAACTTTGTAATTTGAACAACTATTTCCAAGAAGTCAGTATGTAATTTGTCAAGTAATAATTTCTTAGGATTTTTTGTTGTTGTTCTTTTCCTTTTTTCCTTGGAATTCTGTATTGCTGCTACCCTTTATTCTGTTTTTTTTTTCTTCTCTTTAAATAAAATTTAAAAAAAATAAAAAATAGCCTTGCTTCCTGAGTTTCTGTCTCATTTTAACATAAGAATTTGTGCTTTGTCTATCTTCTAAAATTGGGACTTTCAAACATGGCTCATACTAGAATGATGTTGAATTTAAATGAAACAAAAAATAGAAGATACATGGGTCTTACCTAAGAAATTCAGATTTAACTGTTTTAGATGGGCTCAAGCATAGGTATTTTTTAAAGGTTTCTTAGAAAAACTTCTTTTAATGTTCCCTTTTTAAATTAGTAACACAGATGTTCAAAAATATACATAGAACTGTACTAATAAGCTTCAATGATTAGCAGTATTTTAGCAGTCTTGTAGTATTTCCTGATTCCCCAACATCTAAAACACTTCTTTGAGTATATTACAGAAAATCACACTAGCACTAAAAAAAACTCCCCATCTCATATCATAGAACCTGTATTGCAAATCACATGAGGATTGTGAAAATGTTTTTCCAAATTACAAAGTAATAATAAAAATGAATACAAGCCCCAAATGGATTAGGCTGAAGAGTTTTTACTGAAACTGACCAAGTCAACAGAATAAAATACTTAGTTTTAGTGAATACGTTTTCAATCATTTTCTTCCTCTGAAATGATGATTTTTTCTCATATAACAGATGCACTAATTTGTAGGGCAAGACAGGTGATAACTGGAAAAAAATTTCATTCCTTCTGAATGCCCAATATTTCTATCCTTACTTTCCTTAAAGTTTCCCAAACATTTTGCTCTCTCAAAGTACAATGGTACTAGGCTCATGGACTCAATTCATTCCATGATTTTGGTTGTGAACCGAATTAATTGAAAATTGAATCAACTTTCTCCATAAGGTTAATCTGTTTTGATTCATCTGAATGTGGTTTTGAACAGATTATGGTCGCCAACTGAATCAAATCTTCCCATAAAGTTCAGTGTAAATATGTTAATTAATTCTGAAATGTATGCATTTTAGGAATGCTTTCTCTAGTTCTATGAGGTATGCTAATGGTATTTTGATTGGGACTATGTTAATTCTGTATAACAATTTTGGGTGTATGGTAATTTTAACTATGTTGATCCTTCCTACCTATGAGCAAGGGACATCTTTTCATTTTCTGATATCCTCTTTTATCTCCCTTATTAGAGTACTGTAGTTTTCAATGTAGAGATCTTTTACTTCCTTTGTTAGATTGATTCCTAAATATTTCATCTTTTGATGCTATTGTGAAGGGTGTGATTTCTGTCTCAGTGAGCTTGTTATTTGTGTACAGGAATGCTGTTGAGTGCTTTTGAGTGCTGACGTTGCAGTCAGTTACATGACTGAATTTGGTTATTAAATCTGGAAGTCTTTTGGTGGAGTTTTTGGGGTCTTCTAAGTAGAGTATCATGTCATCTGCAAATAAAGATAATTTAACTTCTTCTTTTCCTACCTTTATTCCTTTTATTTCTTTCTCTTGTCTAAAGGTTCTAGCTAATCTTTTCAGAACTATATTGAATAAGAGTGGTGATAATGGACATCTTTATCTTGTTCCCAATTTTAGAGAGAAAGCTTTCAGTTTCTGACCATTTATATGATGTTGGCTGCTAGTTTGTCATAGATGGCTTTTATCAGATTGAGGTAAAGACCATCTATTCTAATTTTCTACAGTGTTTTTATCATGAATGGGTATTGGACTGTATCAATACTTTTTCTGCACCTATTGAGATGATCATGGATTCACTGCTACTGCTGAACTCTACAAGAAATTTAGAGGAGATCCAATGCCATTACTTGTCAAACTTTAATGGAACAAAAGGGAAACAAAGCTCCCAAAGTCATTCCTGAAAGCAAGTATTATACTGATATCAAAACAAGAGGACCCAACCAAAAAAACAGATCTACAGGCCTATCTTCCTGATGATCACAGATGTGAAACTCAACAAGATACTGGCAAAGACAATTCAGCAAATCAAGAAGATTATACACCATGACCAAGTAGGATGCATTCCAGGGATGCAGGAATGGTTCAACATTGATGGTGAATCAATAAACATAATACACCATATTAATGTGTATTTTTTAAACACCAAATATAAAACAAAGTGCAGTACAGTACAGTATGAAGAGAACACTAACCTTCCTTAATGCATCTTCTAGCATGGAGGACAAGACGGTGGGTGGGGAAGAAGTTATTGTTTGGAGGGAAGCCTTCTCCATAAGGACATCAGGTATATCTCCTTCAGGGGTTTCTTCTCCTTTTTGTATTGTCTCTTAGTCAGAGTCAATTTTGATGAAAAATCTAACATCACTTGTTTTTTTCCTGCACTATATAACCTTCTGGAAATAAGAAACCAAGTTGTCATTTATCAGATTCAACACTCTGTTCATTACAGTTATGTTGGGGTGGTATTTCTCAAAGAAGTCCTGGCACTCATTCCATTTTTTCATAATAGATTTTATCACATCACTGCTAACCTCCTCCTTGTATTCCCCTTCTTCAGTGGAATGTTCCTCAACAAGCACCTTCTGCTACTCACTCTGCAGTTCAGCAAGTTCTTCCATTGTCAGCTTCTTATGGTCCTTAACCATCTCCTCCATGCTTCTCACCGTCGATGTCCAGACCTGTATTCTTGCCCATGGACACAATTTCCTCCACTGTCTGTGCTTCAGACCCTTCAAAGTCATGTTCAGTCACATATTTTGGCCACAGTTTCCTCCAGGCTGAGTTTAAGGTCCTATGCATGACATCTTCCTAGTCTTTGTCAATGAGGTTGATGCAGCAGAAAACATTGAACCATTTCTGTCAAAACTCTTTCAGAGTCAAGGACATCTCTTCAGTGACATTAAAATATCTGGTGAACAGCATCTTTGTATACAACTTCTTGAAATTGCAGATCATTTTGTGGTCTGTGGGTTACTGAAAAGGTGTTATGTTGAATGAAATAAACTTGACCTTTGTGAGTTCATACTTGGCATCCTTTTATCCACCATGGCTAGAGGGTGTGCAGGGCACTCTGCATCAAAAGAAGGCATCTTTCAGGTAGTTGCTGTCAGAAAGATATTTCTTAATGGTGGGTACAAAACCTGATGCAGCCATTCCATGAACAACTGCCTTGTGAACCCAGGCAATTTTGCATTGGCCTTCCACAGGTAGCCTAGCCTTGTTTCCATTCTTGTTCCTTTGATGAATGAGAGGTCTGGGAATGGTACATCAGTCATGGCTTAATACTTGCTTGTGGTTGCACAAGCAAAACGATCAATCTGTTCTTCACAGGCTTGTGCCCCAGCAATGCCTTCTCCTCCTGTGTGATATAAATTCTATTTGGCATCTTCCAAAAGAGCCCAGTTTCATGAAGCTGAACACTTGTATAGTGACACATCCTCCTGCCTTCATGAATTCTGCAAATTCCTTCTTGTAGGCTTCTGCAGTGGCCTTGTCAGAACTAGAAGCCTCACCATCCATGTCTTATCACACTACGGATGCTACTATTCTTGCATAATTTATCAAACCACCCTCTACTGGCTTTAAATTGACTTGCTGTGTTTATAGAGGGGTTTTCTTGCAATAAATCACCATGCAATTTCCTGGCTTTTTCAGATCATAGCTTCACTATGCTATCACCTGCCAGCTGTCTCTCATTTAATCACAGTAACAAAAGTTTTTCTACATTTTCCAGCATTCGTGTACTCTGCCTAGTTTACATTGTTACTCCTTTTGCCACATCAGCTCCTTGGATGGCATCTTTATTATTCAAACTAGTGACAACTGTGGACTTTGCCATCTTGTACTCTGAGGCCAGATGAGTCCAATGAATACCATGCTCATGCTTTTCTAGAATTTCCTTCTTCAATTCATGGTTCTTTTCTTCAAAACCTTCTTCTTATCATTGTTGCCGTGCACATTCTTGTCGCCTTTATTATCACTCTGTACATTTTTGTCATTTTTATTATTACTCTGCACTTTTTTGGAGCCATGATGGATTTAATAATACTGTAAAGTACTAAAAAGCACATAAAAAAGCTTCATGGCAAGTGCACACAGGTTTATCTGCAACCATGATTATTAACTAGAGGAAGCCATGACCATGTGTCAGTGTGGGGAAGACGGCTGCAGTAGTGGTCATCACCCAATGCAGAGTTTGTGAACTGAACTGTTCACAAACAAAAGTGCCTGGGAGCTAAGGCATTACTGTAGAAATATTTACTCCCTCCCTTTGTTACCCAATTACCTAGCCATTACCCACTTGGCCATCATATATTACGGCCATGAAGTCCTCTGACTACTATCTTCTGTCTGTTGTGTACTCCCCAAGCTTAATGAAAGCATTCCTCTGAAAAATGCCACATTCTATATGTTTACCTTAGTCACAGTCTTACTACAGTGTATTTTCTGTCTCATTATTAAATACAGGAGTGTGTGTGTGTGCGGGTGTGGTACTGGGAATTGAAGTTGGGCCCCTCACACTCACCTAATCCTCAGTCCTTTTTGAAATTTTGTTTTGAGCCAGGATCTCACAAAGTTGCTGGGCTTGAATTTGCAATTTTTCTGTCTCAGCCTCCCAGATGGTGGGATTACAGGCACATACTATCATGCCTGGCAAAACATAAGGTTCTTTTTATCTAATTTTTTTTATTAATACATGTTTGCAGTTCACAGGGATTACATCTGTCATGTTGAGTTGGTACATGTATATAACAAATCTTGACTTTTTAATGTTCCCAGCTGCTCCTCCTTATTCTATCCATCTCTTGGTCCCCTTCCATTTGCAAAAGATCCATCTCCTTTTTTAAAAAATTAGTTTTAAAAAATTTCTTTTCCCTCCCTTTTCTCCCCTCGCCATCTCTTGATCACCTTCCCATCTGAAAAAGATCTTCCTACTTGGTATTATCAATATTTCATTCTGCATATATTTTGAGCTTCTCATATAAGAAACCATGCTCTATTTAAGCTTGTGTGTCTGTCCAATTTATCTCACTTAATATTATGGTCTCTAGGTACATCCATTTACCTTCAAATGATTCAACTTTATACTTCTTACTGGTGCAGAACCACATTTTCTTTAGCAATTCATCTGTTGATGGGCATATAGGCTATTTCCAAGATTTTTCTATTATGAACTATGCTGCCATTAACACTGTTTATATATATATAATCACTATAGTATGATGTCTTTAACTCTTTATGAGAAAGATACCTAGGTCAACAGAATTTCTAATTTTACTTTTTGGGGAAATTTCCACATTGTTTTCCAGAAAGAGTGGCAATCATCGAAAAATCAAATAACAACAAAAGCTGCTGAAGCAGGGGAGAAAAAGGAACACTTCTACATTATTGGTGGAAATGTAAACTAGCAAATATAAGATTCTTAAAGATAGTGATTATTTTACAATGGGTCTGGTCATGATAACTACTCAACATATAAATACCTAAAGTTTCAAAATTGTAGCTCGGTTATTTTCTAGGAAACAAATTAGGTTTAAGTATGCCCAACAATTTGCTCCCCTAGCTTACCTGGAACAATTTATAACACTCATCAGGTGATGGATTAAAGTAACAAGCAGGGGTGACTACTCACTACATAGAATGAAAAGAAATAAAAGAATGTACCACTCATAATCATTGTTTTCCCCCAACGATATTCTCAACTTCAGAATGGTATGGTGCAAAGAACCCTCGTTTCTGTACCATAATAAAAACCCCACAAATTAGAGGAACTGTTTTGTGAGAAAACCAGTAAGTTAAAGAGGAGAAAAATGACTGAAAATGCATTCACTAAATTAAATATTTTATTCTGTTGTTTTGGTCATTTAAGCTAATGGCTAAGGAGACTGATCTGAAAATGACATATTTTGTATTTAAAGGCATAAAATGGAAGTTTTTTTAAATAAAGAAAATCTTCTCTCTTCAAAGTACACCATGTGCTAAAAAGCCAGCCTTATTAATGTATAATATATAATACGTGGCTACCATTTATATAAATACATCCCCTGTGATTATTTTCCAATCATTATTCTTTGATTTAGGGGATCATGGAAAAAAAGAAATGATTGTATTCAAAGATGAAAATAACAACTGCTATAACAATAGTAGAAAAAACACCACCAATAACAGAAGCATCACATTTTAAACTAATTCTTAACAAACACTTTTCTGGTACTACCAGTTACTGTGCTAAACATATTATCTCAATCTTCACATTAGTCCTATAAAGGTAGGTATTGTATTTCCCAGCATATAACAAATCTAAATCTTATAGAGGTGAGGAGCTGACATACAAAAAAGAGCTGGTAAGCAATAGGACTATACCTAACTCTGGAGACCAACTTCTTGACTTCTTTCAAAAGTACAATAATGCTATCAATAGTTCATCTTTAGACTATGGAAAAGAATTCTATAACTGTGGCTCACCCACTGATGTAATGTGGCAAATGGTAGAAATGAAAAGGCAGTATTGTAAATATATCAAAGCTATTTCATTCTCAACATCAAAAATAATTGTATTTATCTTCTGGGGGAACTGAATGCTGAAAATCAAGTTCACAATACATATATGTAAGACATTAAAGAATGCCAACAGTGTTAGTAGCTGCCAGACCACTGATAAGCCTAACTTCTGTTCATATACTTAATTCCTCAGATCCTTCATTTCCTTTTCTCTAAATCTGAGGGTATTTATGAGCTCATTCGTTTATCTGTCCATTTAACTATATACTCACTTAGCACATGGTTAGTGCAAGAGATCACACAGGAAGAGACAAAGGCTGTACTCTAAGCAGGTTATAGTCTAGGTATTCTGAATTTTAAATACGTTAACATCTAGAATTTGATATAGAAAAAGCACTCTATGATCATATTTCTCTCTTTTTCTTCAACTCAATGCCTGTTATTTCCCTTCTTTTCCTGTTTTCCAAATATTACACAGAATTAAAATTAAGGGATATATGCTCAATTTTTATAAATCTATCAGATACTTTGACTAAAGAAAGGAAAAAGTTAAAGAGATGTATACTTTTAAAAAGAGTAGACAAAGTGATTCAGATTTCTTCTCTCCTTTTCTTATGATCTGGAGCAATTCCACAATAAAGTTGGAAAATCACAGAAGGAAAGTTTCTTTAGGACTTTCTTGAAGTAAAAATAAAGTCCTTATATAAAATGTAAGTTTAAAAAATAGGAAGTCAAAAGTCACAAATATTAATTATAAGGTCACAGTTAACATTTCAGGACTTTAACCACAACCATTATAATTTCTTTTGTACAAAATATGAGTTTCAAAACTTTCTACCCTATACTTAAACTTTTGAATTGACTCTCAGAATTGAACAGCTCTCTTCACTCTCCTTTATTCACAGTTTTGCTGTTGTTGTTGTTGTTGTTGTTGTTGTTGATAAAGGAGACTTCAGGGCAAACACTGATCTTCAAAAAATGTCAGAACTCAGCTCCTTCCTTAAAGATGCAAAGTTTAGTCCCTATCTGATTACATTATTATTTTCTTAAAAATATTCTTCCCCACAGTTGAAGCAGGGATCAGGGAGAGCCAATATGGAAGCTAAGCCCCTGCCTGTCAATCAGCAGGAGGCAAGAAGCATAAAGCTCAGCGGCTATTTAGAGGATTAACAATATGCCATAGAGTAACTATTGTAGATTTCCTACTGTCTTATCAGTGTTTCGACTCACTTTATTGTTCTGTCTTATTACTTTTAAAATTAAATAAAAAAATTTTCCTCAATAAGTTGAAACACTTCCTTCAAGAACTCAAAGTAAAATTAATTAATCATTTTTTATCCTATCTAATCTTTACATCTTGACTTTACCTTATTAAACAAAATACCTCTCTAGATCTAATGTGTATTATTTATTACATCTCTTTCAAAAATCAGTGTCTGCTACCAACAATCCAATTTGCACATTGTATCTGACTTAGGAGGATGTGCCACTTAAAATATTTATTGCCTAAGAAGTAAACAATTTTCAACATTCTTCAACATTTTCCTATGCAGATTTCTTTTCACTTCACTTTTCTTGCCAATAATAGCAATAGCAATAGTTGTAACTCAGTGACTTCATTAGTGATTTCTATTAAAAATCATTTTGGGAAGAAGACAGTCTTGTCTTCTTCAATGAAGACAGTCATAGTCTTCATTGTAAGTCAATAAATAAGTCAACAAATAAATATATCAACAGTAAGTCTCTTTCCCTAAACAATGAAAGGTCATTAACACTTACTTTATAATCATAAAGCACATAGAAGTTTTATGGTGAATAAATTATTGTTACATGTACCTTACATATTTCATCTGGCTTCCACATAATCCACTGAATGGGAATTAATATGCCCATTTTGTTCTGGAGCAAACAGAGGCAATCTTTCAACCATCACTGGACTACTAAAACACTTCTAAATTCCCATGCATCTGTTTACTACTATCAACAATGAATTGGCTTTGGTAGGCTATCAATCTAATATGAGATGGAAAGTACTGTGCTTTGTTTTTATTCAATTTCTTTAAAGAAGCCAAAAAAATACTATATAAGTTGGCTCCAAGGTGATAAAACAAAAAGGATCACACAACTATATAAAGCCTATATACATTTCTCTTTCTGAACCTCCTCTTCTCATGAGCCAATCTAAACATGATTCAAGTCATCACTCCAAGTGCATCTAGGGAAGAAAATGTAAAGATGACAAGAGAGTAAAACAAAAAACGTCCATGGCATTACAAACTACTCAGTGAGAAAAGATTTGGAATTCACACAGATGGCCATGTTAGGGGTTAGCAGTCTGAAGAAATAAAAAGGGGAAGTAAAGTTAGATGAAGTTTTATAGGAAAAGAAAAAATAGAGACAGGATTCTAAAAATCTGCCAATGAGTAAACTGCAAATATTAACATACATCCAAATAGTAAACCTGTCTATAATCTCTTACATGAAAAGAGCAAAGTTGTGAAAACCAGAACAATCAGTGAAGGAGACAACAATAAATTGATGAGAACAGTATAATGTTCAATGCTTACAGACTATAATGAAGCTTTTTTGCTCTGAGATACATGAGAACTTTTATAGTTATCCAAAGGATCTGTTTTTAAAAAATAGAAATGTTGGTAGGATGCACAAAGGACAAACCCACCTTTAAACACACAGATCATTATGTAAAGATAATGATGGCAATGAGGATAGTCAGTAAAAGCCATGTGTCACAGTGCATACCTATAATCCTAGTACTCAAGAGGCTGAAGTAGGAGGATCATGAGTTCAAGGCCACTCTGAACTATACAGTGAGACCATGTCATAGCAAAAACAACAACAAAAAGAAAAGCAAAAGACTCAATTTAAGAAAGCATTTACAAAGTCTCAGATACTGGGCATTTTGGAGACACAATCATCAATGCTCTTAATAGGTTTGCAACAGAAGTATAATTGGTTTTATTTTGACTAGAGAAAATGTAACCTTCGAGTTGGGCTCACCTAGGACATACCTAACGCATTAAATTTCATTATCATTTAACATATACAAAATCACATGTCCTGCTGCTACCACCTATATCATGCCCTAATCTGAGGACTATTATTTTCTACAAATAAAAAAAACACAAAGCTTTGCTAAAGAGTTAGTTGGGTCTTTCACCTTTGGTCTGCTTCAGAAAATGAGTTTCCTTTGAAGGTAAGTATATTTGTGCAGGGCTAACATGTCAAGATGTATTACACACTGATAAACTATACTTCCAAGGAAACAGACTTCACTTCTTTAGCTTTCCCCAATTAATGACTATTTTTAACAAAGCATTTTTAAAGCTAAAAAAGCATTAGCTACTATTTATGGAGCAACTTACATTAGCTTGGCATAGTGTTCAGTATTTTATATATGCTACCTCAATTAACGAGGACCCAGGTCCATCTAATTACAAAGCCAGAGATCTTTCCAACTCATCAACTTGGCTCAAGGTCAGCTTTGGTTTAGTCACCACTGCCAAAGCACTGAATTTAGACTGATACAGGAAGGGAATTACTATTACAAGTAAAAAAATAAGTGTAACATAAACACACTAATGTGATTACATTGTCAGATTAGATAAAACCTAAACTGAAAATAAGCAATAAATTTCTACAGTCAATTAAAACACATTTAACTGTTTAGCATTTTTACAGCAGCAATTGAGACTATATTTGTCCTTTGTTCTTGATTATACAATAGTGATAAATAGCAAATGCTAAGTTCCCATTTTATATAATCTGTCACATACAACTAGATTATTGGTGTTTGTCTTCTAACAGAGGAGATATTATGAAGGTAGCATTTTTAAATTAATAACAGCTATTATACTAATATTTGGTTCTGTGTAATCATTATCTTAATAACTGATGTCCAATATATGGTTATTAGTAAATAAACACCTGAGGACAGGAGGAAGACAAAAAAAAATCAATAGAAGAGAGCTTCTAACCTCAAGCAGCTTATAGTCCACAGGAGACAAAGCCACATGTAAATAGATATTATCTGCGATACATAGCAAAAAGTATTTATATGTTGTATAACAAATTCAGAGTATTCTAAAGCACAGATTCAAGGTCTTTAATGTTGGTACATATGAGCCTAGATTTTTATCTTTTGTTTGCATATAACCGGTTTTCCCAACACCGTTTGTTAAAAAATCATGTTTCCTACAGGACATGCATTTGGTCCCTTTGTCAAACATCAGACGACTCAACATGCCCAAAGTTGTTTCTGTGTCTTTTCTGTTCTACTGATCCATGTATTTACTTTTGTGTGCCAGAACCATTTACATTTTATCGCTGTAACTTTATAACATAGTTTGAGATCTGAAAACATGGCATCTCTTGCTTTGCTTTAGCTATTCTGGGTCTCTTCTAGTTCCATATAAATTTTAGGATTTTTCTTCTAGTGTTTTATGAAATGCTGTTGGTGTTTTGATTGGGACTGCATTAAATCTAGTATCAGTTTTGGTAGTAAAACCATTTTGACAATATTGGTTCTGTCTACGCATGATTAGGGGATATCTTTCCATTTTCTAATGCCTTCAACTGTCTCCTTTTTTAAGTGTACTGTAGATTCTTTTATATCCTTGGTTATACTAATTCCTATGTATTTAATTTTGTCTTGAAGCTATAGTGAATGGTACTGTCCTCCTAATTTAACTTGTATGTATGTATGCATATATGTATGTATGAATGAATGCATGTATAAGAAGACAGGATCTTACTATGTGGTTCAGGTTGGCCTTGAACTCATCATGTAGCCCAAATGAACCTCAAATTCATGGTGATCCTCTTGTCTCAGCCTCCCAAGTACTAGGATTACAGACACATGCCACCATACCCAATGGCTAGCATGTGTTCTATTTTGGAGAGAGTTCTATATGCTGCTGAGAAGAATGTATATTCTGTTGTGGTAGAATACAATGCTCCACACATATCTAAGTCCATTTGTTTGATGGAACAATTCAGCTCTGACATTTGCTGTTTTTTGTCTAGTTGATATACTTGTGAAGTAGGGTATTGAGGCCTTCGACTTTGATTATCTTGGTGTTTTTTGTATTCAGTAGTGTTAAAGAAGTTGGTATTTGGTGCAAATATATTCACAACTGTTATCTTTTCCTTTGAAAGTGTTTCTTTGACTAGTATGTAGTGACCTTCTTTGCCTCTTTGATTGGTTCTAGCTTGAAGTTTACTCTGAGACTAAAATTGCTACTTCTGTTTGTTTTTACGGCCTTCGTACATAGAATATTGTTTTCCATTCTTTGATTTTTAGTCTATGAGTTTCTTTTTTGATTAGATGATTCTCCTGAATGCAACAGATGTTGATTTTTTTATTCAGCCTACTAAGCTATACCTTTTCTTTGGAGAATAGAAGCCATTTATATTGAGAGTTATTACTGAAATATATCGACTATTCCTGTCATTGCATTATTTTTCTGATACGGATTCTTTCATTTTCCTCTTTTAATTGCTCATACTGCTTGAGCAGGATGATATGTCCATCCATTCCATCAGATTTTTGGCATTTTTGGCTTCATTATCTTTGTCTAGGATATCCTCAAGGGTATTATGGAGTGCTAGTTTGGTGGTCATAACTTTTAAAAGGTACTCTTCAGACACCAATTTTTGAAAGACTGTTTTGTTGAATATGACAGTCTGGGTTGCAAATTGTTTTCTTTTAGGGCTTGAATCACTTCATTCAAACTCACTTGGCGTTAAACTTTGTGTTGAGAAGTCTGCTGTAATCTTAATGGGTTTACCTTTATAAGTGATGTTTTACATTTTTCTCTGATAGTTTTTAAGATTCTGTCCTTTCTTTAGACTTCTGGGATTTTGTCTACAATGCATCAAGAAGAATTTCTCCTCTTTTTGGAATTATTTGGGGTTCTGTATGCCTCACTTATCTGCGTGGTGAATTCTTTCTCTATCTTGGAAAGTATTCTGCTATGATTTTTGTAAACAGATTTTTTACTTTATGCCTGCTGTCCTCTGATTTTTCTCTAACTCCAATTAGTCATAGCTTTGTCTTCTTTGTATCATCTAGCAGCTGCTGGATCATCTTCCTTGGTTCTTGTATTGCTTTTAAGATCTTGTGTATATGGTCTTCTGTGTCACTTATCTGTCACTCTCTCCTCGCACTAACTACTTGTGTTGCTCAAATATTCAATAAAATTCTTTATTCCTGGGATTGTTGTTTGATACCTTCTCATGGACACTATTTCTGAGGCAAATGTGTCATTCATGTTTTGAATGGCTTTGATTAGTTCTTCTAATTTTTAATTTGCCTCTTCTTCAAACATATTTATCAGTATGTACCTTAATTTCACTATTTGTTTTACTGTATCATCTTTGAATATGTCTCTTTGCGTCTTCTTTTATCATTTTGTACAATTTGGCCACTTAGAGCCTGGTTTTCCTCTACTGGTACTCCTCTGATCTGCTTTTGGAGTGCTGGGAGTTTCTAGAAGCATTCTGCTCATTAATTTTTGTGTGTGTGTGTTGAGTGTTAAAGTGAAATAGAGTGAAGGAATTTTATTGTTATAAAGATGTCTTTAGTAAGATTTTGGTTTTCAGTGACATGAACTTGGCTTTACTTAAGAGGGACTATGTTCTAGTTTAAACTATTTAGCTTGACTGTGTTGGCCCTAGTCACCTTATTGTAAGGAGAGAATTTCTACTGGTTGTAATATCAACAGTTCCAAACATGCACATTAATCACAAACTAAAACTTGTTTTGATAATTTTGTCCTTTTATCATTGTCCCTTACAGACTATATCATATTGCTATTTGTGGTTAATCTGGGATGCAGAGGGTGAGAGGAAGGGAAGAAAGAAGAAAAGGAAATGGAGGTATCAATAAGAAGAGAGGGAAGACAGATGTCATCAGGTGAAAAATAGGAAGTTGAGCTCTATCAGAATTAACTTTAAAACTGGAGTAAAAAGCTAGTTTGAGAAAATATTTGTGTAGGCAGGAAGAGGGATGCAGAGAGAAGGAAGTGTACATAGAAATTGATGGAGGCTGTGAGACTGTCAGACCTCTTAATATGTTTGTGGTTAGTTTTGTTTGGATAGTCTAAGCATAATATTGTTAAGGGGCACTGTAATATGCCATTAAATGGTATTGTGATAAACAGCCAAGTCAGGTAGAAACATCATAGGCAGTCAGACAGGGTTAGACCCTCAAGGGAGTCAGTGTAGATGAGGACACATTACAACTGTGACTAGAGGCTCATGTATTGGTGGCTGGATCTAGACAGAATCCTGACGCCTACACTAAGCGACGACTGGTATCCCCTGGTCCAATAAAGTCTACACAGACATCAGTCACCTCAATGAGTGACCAAGACCCCCTGATCCACCCTTCCTAAAGGTCTTTGTTCTTTCCATGCTGTTTCCCCACTGGATCAATACTACCTAGGTGGCTATACTTGTAATCTTACTAATTGATCACAATTTTCACTCAGTGTACCTACTTTGTGATTTTAAAACATAAAACGTCCTTTGAAAAGTTCATTGGCAACCCACTTTTTGATTCCCTATTGTCTCTCAGGAGCTATCTCAATAAGCTTTTCCCACTCTAAGCCTCCACTGTTTCTTAGAATTCATTCTCCAATTCTGAGGAACACAAACTCAGCGTATCTGACACGTAGCAAGTTGGGAGTTATATTAGTTTCCCTATATCAGTACTATTTCAGTGAAAATATTGATTAATACTTAATCTCTTTTGCTCATATATAGGTACCCATTATATATATATATATATATATATATATATATATATATATATATACATACTGTATGAAACAACAAGAAAGGATGAAGAGGCAAGAAAATGAGGAAGACAAAGAAAAGGAATAGGAAAAAGTCATAAAGAAACCAAAAGAGAGTAGGACAAAATGGGAAAATAAAAAAGAACCAGGAGAAAAAAGAGAACCAATAAAAACAAGACCAACCAACTAAGCAAAGAAAATAGAAATAAATACTCTTCACACAGTTCTTATAGCAATAACCGGCATCATTCACATGGCTTCCTTTACACTGGAATTGCAGTGTGATTGTGAGCAGTCAGTTTTTCCCCTACAGATTGCCCATTGCCCCCTGGAAGCAGTGGGGATTGCTATCTCTCTGGACCTTTCTCTTGGCTGCCAGTTGTGCTCCAACTGCATCAGGTCTGTGTTGCTGTCTAAAGGTTCAATGGCCTCAATTTATTGGGGAACAGGTGGATGTCATATAGTTTGCCCAACATCTGGTTCTCTTTCAACTTTCTCAAATGGCCTCACATTCCTGCTCCCTGCATTGCCAGGTAGCTGTCTCTGTCTTCACCTCCATAGGTTTTCATTGCCTAGTGTATCACCAGAAGCCTTCCAACACAGGAACTGTTCTCTATCTCTTTATTTGTAGTTCTCTTTGTCTCAATGAAACAAGGAGATAGGGAAATGTAGGTAGATAGAGGCACAGGTCCTGAATAGTTAACTTGAAGTAAAAAGTCGGGCCTAAGTGAATTAGCCTACCAAAACAGTATCAGGGCCTAATGAAACTCAAGAGACAAGTGAACAGGCCCTTAACCAAATAGGAGACCTTGAAGGAAGTAAAATACAGATGAAGGCCTAGCTGCAACCAGGAGCATCCTTGTTCTTTCTTTTATGTATACTGGTCCCAAAAACTATAAAAACCCAGCAGACCTAAGTATCTACGGTATCTGCCTTTCAGATGACTCTTCTCTGACTAGCAGAGAGCTTCTCTTTTATTTTTTCTAAAAAACACACATTTGGCCATTCCCCACCACTTGCTGTTTGCTGTCTTGTGAGCTTTGATCTTTGTTACCAGTTATATCTTTGGCGAACACAAAGTGACATCACCATCTCTATGGAGAGGTAAGTGTGGTAGAAAGGATGAACATACACATTCTTTGTCCATTATAGAACTCTAACAAACAGTGGTTACTCTGCCAGCTAGTTAAATGTTCTTAGAGCAGCTGCCACTCTTAAAGCAGAGGACTAGTTTCTCTCCCACTTTCTGGTTAATCCCACAATGAAGTCAGTGGGAATATTGGCCAGACAAGCAGCTAGACTCCTTTCTGGAGACAGATCTCTGGTTGAGTGGAACCAGTGAAAGCTGAGTGGACAACTGAAGGGTCAGGGCTAGGGTGACTTACCGGTAGGCACCCCGAGGTTCCTCAGTTGAAAGTGAAGCCTGACAGCCTGACTGGGTAACCAGCAGAGAAACCGCTACTTACGTATCCTCCCCACCTGCACTCCTTCGTGAGGTTAGAGGTAAAACTGTCTGTGATCTCCTTGTATCTTTTGTCCCAGAGTGACTTGAAATTAAGAAAAATGAACGTTGTGGTCAGCACAGCGCACGGTCAAACTTAAGGGATGCTTTAGGGAGCAAAATGGGAAAATACTGCCATGGGTAAATATCTACATCAGGACAGAGGGAAGCTTTGATAGACCTTTGACTCCCCCACCTCTTTAAAATACATACTTAGCTCCACAAATTACCACCTTGTCTCTTTCTATACCCAAACCTGGCCCGAACAGCTCTTTAAACAGTCCTTGTTTTCATGGTGTGCAGAGGTTTTCCTCTCTCACCTCCTTACTAGTGTTATATGACATCTGTGTCAGTGGTCAGGTCTCCCTCACCCAAATAAAAGTGCTAAATGTTAATTTATAATGAACCTACAACAGATCATTATGCTATTAGCTCAACTTGGCCAATGTTTCTAAGTGTACTCTCTGATCTAAACTTGTTTCCATGTCTGTTTTTTTTTTTGTTTGTTTGTTTAAACTGCTTAAGGGACCTAAAGCTGCTTTGTTTAAGCTGTTTGAGCTCATGTCAATTTTATTTTTTCCTTTTATTTTTTTCTCTGGCTCTTTTGGCCTTCCAAATAAAAACAAATGCTCTAGGTTTTGGACAATAGCTAAGTCCATTTAAAGTTACACAATGAAGGTTAAGAGACTTCAAACTCACAAGAGAATTAAAATAAAAGGTGTAGAGTTTGAGAACATAAAGGTTATATGACAAACTATGTGCATGCCTCTATGTGTGAACTTCAAATATATGTTCTACTTAGGTTGCCTGATTGATAAGTCGACATTTCATGATATTAACTCATGCTTATGAATCAGTTGATAAAAATAAAGGTATTTTGAAGATGTGACATGTTTCCTTTTAGGCTGTTAGATAACCAAAATAATGTCAAAAATTAGTTTTATAAATGCAAAGTCTTTTATTGTCTGTATACCATAATTTAAGTCTTTCAAACTTAAGTCTAACATAATATACATAAGACTTTAAAGTGTTAACTATTACGTTGAGTCATCTAAAGCACTTGTTATGGTAACTAAATGGTGACTCCTTGGACTTGAGGAGCTATTGGACAAAAAAATGCCTCTATATGGTTGAAAAAGCAGCTTCCTGGACCAAAATTTATCCAGTTTCTTCACCAATGGGTGGCTTGTCCAGTTTTCCCAGGGTCTTATGGTACCATACTTCTGTAATTATTAAATAAATTATAATATACATAAGTTGGTTATAAATTGAAGGTTAAGCTTTCTATGTATAAAGCAATAAGGTCTTCTTATTAAAAAACGCTCTTGGTTAAACTTACAAAACTACATTTTAAATCAAGGGTTTTATTACTGTATGTATTTGTGTTTTCCACAGTTAAACTTTTGGTTGCTAAAATTGAGTTTTAAAGGTTAAATCAAATGGTGATTTATACAATGTTTTTAGAAAGCAGTTTATGGCAACTATTATAACAATGTATGACACAACATGTATGTGTGTGTATATATATACACACACACATATATATGTATATATGTCTAAGTTTTAAAATTAAAGTTTTAGTTGAAGCTATCTAAGTTTATTTATTTATTTATTTGGTACCTGAAATTGAACTCAGGACCTCACACTTGCCAGGCAGGTACTGTGTGCCACTGAGTTATATCCCTGACCCAAAGCTACCTAAAGTTTAATACATATAAAGTGACTAATGCAGTAACAGAGGCTCTATGACCTCACCACTGGTCTCTGTCTCTCCTCTCACAGACCTTCTCTGCTCACTGCACCAGAGCTTCAGTTTCTGATCCCAATACTTGGCACAGTCCTGGGTCTCCCTGTCCCCTGCAGTCCCCAGCAAAGGGGTGCTGGGGGTTCTCCTGTGGAGCCTCCCAGCAAGCATGGGAAGCATACTAATAGTCCCATTCCTGCCTACGGAATAAAGGAGGAATGGGCAACTAATTTTTTTCTGTGTTGAGTAAGTCTTTTCTCTTCCAACAGTCCTGCCACTGCAGGCACTGCCTGATTCCAGACCACTAATATTTTTAAAACCAGAGTACACTGTTGCGGTCTTCAAACACTGTTCTTCAGCTTTCTGTTTCTCTGGATCCCTGCCTTGCATGTATCACACTGGCAGTGATTCTCTCCCAGATGGGGAGTTTAGAAGTGATTTTGAGTCTAGTACATCAGCCAAGCTGCCACTGAAGAGTGGCTCCCTCCTCTAGGTGGGAGATCCTAGATCCTGCCCCCAAATGGTGTGTATTCCGGGTCTGATCTGGATTGGGGGGTGGGGTGTTGTGACCCAGGGGTGCTCTGTTTTTCCTCACAATGCTCCCCCTCCCCTGACACTGGATTTTGGTACAGCAACTTTCTATTTTCATTCTCCCTCCTGTATCAGACTTGTATCTTTTACTCCCACTTCAGGGAACCTGGTTTTGTCCAGTGCCAAATTCAGAGAGCCAATGTCACTACTGCCCCCTAAGTGCCCATGTTCTCTCCTTCTGTGTTCTTTAGAAGCAACAAATGCAAGTAGGTGGGACCAACACAGAAAACAACTTTAAAAGTTCTTAACATTAAGTAAGAGATTTGGTACAATTTTTTCTCTTTGCTTTCAGATATCAAATTACATATCCCACTAATAAATTTTAAGCATACTGTTAAGAAAACTTTCTGGTCCCCAAAATAGCTGCTAATAGAATGATCCACTAAAGACCAGCTAATTCAAATAAAGCATAGAAACTTATAGTAACTGCCTCAGTCAGTATAGGCAGCTATAACAATGCCACAGAGTAAGCAGTTTATAAACAATAGAAATGTCTCTCTCATAATTTTGGAGGTCAGAAGTCTGAAATCAAGGTGCCAGTATTGCAGGGTTTAGGGAGAGTCAGTCTCTGTCTCTCTCTTTTGGTTGCAGAGTGATAACTTCTTATTGTATTCTCACATGGTTGAAAATGCACTTATGTCATTCATAAGGGTTGTTCTCTCATAACCTAATTACCTCCCAAAAGGTCCTACTTCAAAATACATCACACTGGAGATTTGATTTTAGTATGAATTTAGGGTGTGGAATATAAACATGCAGCTCGTAACACTAAATAATGTAAAGGATTACTGTGAAAGGTTCTAAGAGGATTAAAATTCAAAGACAAATGAAAAACTGAACTAGAGTAAATGGAATATTTTATGCTGAAATGTCCTGTCTTCATTTGCTCATTTTGTGATCTCTACCATGTTGAAGAAATGTATATTTTTATATTTTTTAAAGAATGTATATACTTCCTTGGAAACAATGGCAAAGAAGAAAACTAAAATCGTTAAGTAATAAACTTAGTATACCTTTTTGCTTAAAAAAAAGTTTATTTGATCATATCTAAAAAGCTGCAGTATTAAAAACCTGAGGTTATAAACCAAACCCGGTTACAAAAACTTACAGTAAAAAACAAGATACATAAAGTGTTTAAATTCTTTCACACATATTATTTCAAATTAAGACCCAACATAACAACTCTGTTTAGTAGAGTATTACTATCTTTATTTTGCAGCCAAGAAAGTTTGGTCCTCAAAAGGTGAGAGGAGTTTCCAATTTACATAATAGGAAAATGAGGGAAAAATCCAGACTAGAACAGAGTGTTCTTGGTGTCTACCAGTGTCTTTGGTACAGGTCCAGTCAGTATAAATATTGACCAAAATAAGTGTTGACCAAAAATATAGAGGAGACCACAATTTTATCTTAGACATAAGCATTCTTCACAAACTCTTCTATGAACATCCTTACGGGATAATCATTTTCTATCCACAATTTGAATGTTTCCTATGAGCTCAGCAGCTAATTACCTATTGAAATTAATCAATTTAGTCTTCTATAAAATTCAGAATCAATCATCATGTGCCCAAAAACTTTAGTACCCAGGGAATACAAACAAATGACTGATCATTCTTTCACTGGAACCTTTAGAATGCCTGTAGTAATAATACTTTTGTCTCATAAAATATAAAAATAAGATTCAAATAAGATTCAAGTTCTTCTGCTTCATGAGGGTTGTGTTCAGATTGAACACAAGTCAGGTGAGCAGTGTACTAGTAGTGCTGCCAATTCAAAGTAGGCTACTACAGAGTAGAAAATGCCTTATAGGGGGAGAGGGAGGAATATTTAAGAAGTATGCCGTAGAAAAAAATGACTTCAAATTGCAAACTTAAAGAGCTGTAGGATTCCAGAGTTAGAATAACTTTTAGGTCACTTATTTCAGTTTTAAATAAAGAAATGGAGGATGACAAAAGTTAAGTGACTGTCACAACTAATAAAAGAGCAGGGAAGCCACCACTCATCTGTATATTTAATTTGTATTATAATAACTTGCATCTTCTGTTTCTATCAGAAGTATTCCAATTAACTAAACTGATATATCCTTAAATCTAAAATGACACCAAATGAGGAAATTTTGAGAAAACTTTTGTTTATAAGTATATGCTCCATGATATATATTATCACAAAACTAAATTGGTATTAGTAGTGTGAATTATAAATACTACTTCTGAATCACAAAATAAATATCTTATTTTCTCAAAGAGTACAGAGCTGTATGTATGAACTAAAGAGCTAGAAAGCGGACTGTACTGTAATGTCAAGATACCATGTTTTAAATAATTTTGACTAGAATTACTTTTTTAGAATAAAATCTATACCTTGCAACAAAGGACTGCTTGATATGTTCAGTTTATATCTGAACACTTGCATCAGATTGCAGCTGATTGTGAATATACTGCAAAATACACTACCTAACATCTTATAAATCATTCATAAAAAAACAAATCTGCAGAGCATATTGGGAAGCAGTTCTCAGACCATATCCTTTTATTCAATGACTATGGTGTAGCTTTTCTCCTCTTATTAAATGATGTGGAGACCTGTCACTTAAGTAAGTTTTACTGACTAGGGAGAATAGGAAAGAAAGACAGTAAGAAATACTACTGCTAAAGAAACAGTCAGGGAAAGAATATCTATAGTATCTCGCCTCAGAGATATAGTTTAAAGAGCAGTAAAAGCTTTGAATTCAGATTTAAAATACCAGCTCTATTACTAGTCACATGAATTTTATCAAGAACTTTTGGGCCTCAATTTGATAATCTACAAAATGGAGTCACAGCTACTTTAACATATTGCAGAGTCAATGTCCAATACAATGCAAGTTCTCAATATATAAAAACGAATATAAAAACTTACTGTTTTGGTGAGAAAAAAGTTTGGCATATAAATTACACTTAAGACTAAAACAAAATTGTGAGACATGGACCTCTTTTTTTTTCATATAAAAATGCCCCAAAAGGCTCTATATTACCATGGCCAGTCATACAATTTCTGCCTTATAATAATGATGAAGAGTGTTCTATGCAGAATGGTCTATTTGCAGCAGCGATTCATTGCATGCATGGAAAAAACTGCTGACATGTTGAGAAGATATTTTCCCGTAAAAGGTTGAAGTCCTTAAGCAGCAAAAAACACCAACGTCCATCATCTTTAAGCCCTATTGATTTCTGGTGAAGATTTAAAAGGCTGTTTACTTATTTCCCATCATTTCTGTCAGAGCTGTAACAGTTCTCTTCCCACTGAATAAACCTCTCATGATCCTCCTGGTGATTAAGGTCAGACAAAATGTCAAACTCCTAATGCTAAGTGCTTTCACATTAAAAATTCATATCAAATCACCAAGTAAAATCCAAACAAGAAGTCAGACATGTAAACAGTTCAAAAAAGGTGGGGGTGGTTTGCAGTGACCATTATAGAATATAGGAACACTGCAAATGTGAAGGAAAAAAGGCTTGGTAGCAGGTCAAACACTTCTCCCTTCATCCTGGCACCTTCACTGTCATTTCTTGTTTCATAATTTGTAAGCCATGCAGGATTCAGGTAAAGAAGGAAAATATCACCTGTGTCACTCCAAATCATTAGTAGTCATTTGGTTCTATATTTCCAGCATGGTCCTTTGTTTTAAAAGTGGGAGCAGGGATACAATAAGTTCCATTTGTCCAATTGAACCACTACTAAGTCTTATAAACATTAAGGGATATATGGGCTAAAAAATATTAACATGATCTGGTCTTTGTCTCAGTTTTTTTTCTTTTTTTCAATCCTTTCACTCATTCTCAAGCATATTCTCTAAATACAGTTATTACCTAAGGGTTGAAGTCTTACATCTTCTTAAGTACAAATTCAGTGAAAAGAGCTTCTCTTTCCAGTTTCAACAGGTTTCAGAACTTAAATTTCATTCATACAGTTCGGTAATCAAGACAATACAATATAGGCACAAAAACAGATATTTAGGTCAATGATTCGAATTCAGAGTCCTAAAATAAACCTTTTCATTTTTTTATTACTATCTGTTTGGATACATAGTAATTATATTCACCTTGGGGAACTGGGACATACACATTTCACATCTTAATCATTGTTATTTTCCCTTTCCCTCCTTCCATACCCCCATCACCAAGTTCATTCCTCATGTTGAGTCCACTTCTTTGTTTTCTATTATCTTTTATTTTGGTCTTTAAATTATTTAATTCTGGGTTTCTAATATAAAAGAAACCATGCAATATTTAACTTTCCGTATCTGCTTTATTTCACTTAGCATTATGGTCTCAAGGGACAACTATTTTCCTGCAAATTATTCAAATTTATCTCACTTTACGGCTGAGTAGTACTCCATTGTGTACATACATATTTTTATCCACTCATCTGCTGATGGACATAAAATTACTAAAATTAAGTGTACTGAAGGGTACACAATTCTGAATACACTGAAAAGCCAATGAACAAAACAATTTACTTGACTAAATTGTACAATATGGCAACTA
>PVJX010029179.1:0-23167 GCA_004027295.1 Dolichotis patagonum
GAAAACAATACTAACTTTATTCCGATGTTGTGGAAGGGGTGTGGCCACATTGGACCCTTGCTTTCCCCCCAGTGTTTAGTCTGGGGACCACCTGTTGGTGTCAGTTTCTCTTGAAACTATCCTGCAGTGTGTATAGTAAAGGAGTCTGCCGCTGTATGCTTTATCTTAAGCTCTGCAGTACTGACACAACTGAGACCTCTCTGCTCACTGACCATTGCATGTCCTCCAGTAACAATGCAGGCCATAGAGCTATGAGAGTAACAGGGCAATCAATGAGTGCCACCCCTCCCAGCACACATGTACACCAAGCACACACACCCACACACACCACTTCTCCACTGTTTTAGGGAGAAATCTGATGACTGGCATTTTATTAAGCATTTGTAGGGCAAATGGGCCATCTGAGTTTCTGTTCTGCAGGTCTCTAGCTCAGACCACTGTCTGGGACCCTAATCTAGTCCCTCTGCACCCTGACAGCACACACTCTTGGTATCTGAAGAATGTCAGAGTAGCGGTCTTCTGAGCCACACATTCTAACCTCTAATCTAAGTTCAAGTGCACAATCGATGGATCCCGTGCCTTAGATTGTCTTGAACCTGAAAAAAAAATTACAATAAGTTGTTCAAAGCTAAACCTCATGGTTTGGTTGTACCATTTGGGGCTGAGGCTGCAGTCTTCAGCTGTCAGGTGTGTTGAGGATTTGGAAACACAAGTTAGGTCACTCTGCTCTCCTTTCTTTAGTACCCAGCCCTTTACTGCCTTGTTACTATGAGTCTCCTGAGTACTCCTAGTGGACATGCATGTGGTGCTAGTCTCTAAAGGGACCTAACCTGCTCTCTGGTAAAAGAAAACAGAACTGAGGAGGAGACACATGCAGATGTGAGAGGGATGAAGCTGCATGACATATCCAAGAGCTGCTGAAGTGAGAATCACTTCCAAAGCCAGCCTTGGTGGCACATGGCTATAATCCCAGCACTTACGAGGCTGAGGCAGGAGGATCACTAGTTGGAATTCCATCTGGGCAACTGAGTGAGACCCTTTCTCAAACTTAAGAATAATAATGATAATAATAACAATTATTATTATTATTAAAAGGGCTGGGGTTGTAGCTCAATGCAAAGGCCCTGAGTTCTAACCATAGTACTGGGATTAAAAAAAAAAGAATGACTTCCAAATCCAGGTGTGCTGATGCACTCGGAGGCTGAGGCAGAAGGATCACTACAACTTTGAGGCCTGCCTGGGCTACATAGTGAGTTCAAGGCCAGACTTAAAAAAAGAATGGCTTCTGAAATACACCAAGGTTTGAGTCAAGCTGGAAGAATAGCAGCATATATGTTTTCAAAGGGAAAAGTTATGTGGAATGGACAATGAAGGCTCGGAGTAGAGGAAAAGGCAAATGCGAGGGCTTGGAGTTTGGAGTTAGAGTGCTATCCCATGGGGCAGAAGGAAGGGAAGCCCTGGTGAGGCCAGGTTGCACCAAAGGTGAGGAAACTGAGTAATGGGTATTGATTCAGTCTTGAGAAGCAAAGCTAGCCTGTAGAGTGCATCAGATTGTAGAGAGAAGAGGAGTTTTGTTCAAGGTCCGCATATCACACTGGCTGTCCACCAGTGTGGTCTCACAAAATGCTAGGAGACTCTTGTCAGAGACCAGGAATGAGTTGTCCATGTTTGCCCAGTGTTTTTCCAGGACCCCTTCTCTTCCTGCTACCCTGTGGCTTCTCTCCAGAACATTTGGTTGCACCTGTTTGGCCAGCTCACAGTTTCTGGCATTTCTTCCAAAGTAACTTGTTTCTCCACCTCCTTCTCAGGCACCTCATGCACTACTTGGCCAAGATCCAACCTACGGACAATGCCCTAGGTTGGGAGGTGGAGTCATTGGCTGTCTTATCCTTTGGCAAGTCTTCTTTCCTTCCTTCCAAGTTCTCATTCATTCTCAAAACACATCGAATTTCTCTGCTTATAAGGGCCTGTGTTAGTGGCCATGGAAGAGGCCAAGAGAAGGCAATTCCTCCGCCTTCTTAGGAGCTAGAAAAGCCCTATGTACACTCAGAACTGTAGTGCACATTAGAACATGCTACATGATGCGCTCAGTGCTTACAAGTTCTGAAATGAAATGCATCTCTTCTGGATGGCATGGGTCATAAAAGGAAGCTTTCGTTTATTGTTCACTCAGGAATTAATTTGTACATCAGTCACTCATGGATTAATTTGTTTAGTGCTAAGAAAATTTAAAGATGGGTTCACATGTAATGTGGGAGAGAATGCATCAGACTCCGTGCTGAGTGGCTGAAGAGACAGAGACAGTCAAAATATCTCTAATGGGATTGGAGTAGGCAACATCAAAGTGTGAAACAGGACATTGGCAGGAGGATTAGTGAGGTTGGGCCTATTGCACTTGAGCATTAGGTGAAAGTCTGGGGGCCAGTGTCCAGGACAGAGTTGGAACTGTAGAAGTACAGCCCAGAGAAGACATCAGACTCACAGGTCAAAAATAGTGGGTGTCCTTGGCCTCAGCAACTGAGTGAAGTTGTGGCAATTGAAATTGCCAGGAGAGAGAAGAGAGAAGAAAGGAGAGTCTCTTGAGCAAATACAACAGGAGGTTACAATGATGATCTCCACAACTAGGCCAGGATTTGAGAATGTGTCTGTCCTGTGTTGGGAGTGGGGAGGAAGAAGTGTCGGAGGCACGTTCCAGAAAGGATCACGAGTCAACACCCACGTCCTGAACGTGGTGCTGTGGAAAGTGCTCACCATGAAGGAGAGGACGGGATGGCTTCTTGAGGATGTCTCAGGCTGCTGCAGGAAATGGAACATATGGACTGTAGAGAGAACAATCCTCCAGCCAGCATTCCCTGTGCACTTCGGGGCAGTGTGGTACCCAGGCACTTTGAAGATTCAGGAAGCAGGGAAACTAATGAAGGCCAGAGGAGAACAGAGTGGAGCCGGCCAGTAGCCAACCTCCTACCACAACCACAGTCAGCTCATTAAAAACCATGGAAAGCTGGAAAAGTGTGTCACACTCAATGACAGTCCTCTTCCTCTACTAGCTGCTTCCACCTTTTAAGCTCTGCCAGCTGGTCCCTAAGGCCAGCGCCCCTCAGTAATGTCCTCTTCTTATGAAAAGGACAGACAGTATGCTGTTAGCATCCAGAGCAATAGTTATTAAAGTACTGATATCTAGAAAATACTGATAGAATGACTAAAAATTTAAAATACTTTGAGCAGTGCATGGTGGCAAACACCTGTAATCCCAGCACATGGGTGGCTGAAGCAGGAGGGTCATTGCAAGTTTGAGACCAGCCTGGGCTACAAAGTGAGCTCAAGGCCAGTCTGAACTGCATAGTGAGACCCTGTCTCAAAAAAAAACCCCAAAAAATAAAATTAAATAAAATACTCCAAATACCTAAAACTTCCTATTATTGGAAACATCTACTAAGGGCAAAAAGCAATGGACCAGGAAACCAGGGATGCTAATTCCTGTGCTGTGTGTCACCTTAAGCAAGTTACTAAATTTTCTCTGAACCCAGCTTCCCTTTATTTTTCAAATGAGGAGCTTTAGTTAGGAAAAATCTGTATGGGCCCACATTGCAAAGAAATGTAAGAGATAATTAAAACCACAGATTTTGGATTCTAACCTGAGTTTGAATCACAGCTCTGCCATTTAATAAGTATATGACCAGGAAAGAAGTTACACAGCCTCTCTGAGCATCACTTATATCATCTATAAAAGGCGACTGGTGCCAGGCCTGTCATACAAAGCTTGCCTGAGATATTGTTGCATGTAAATCCATTAGCTCAATATTTGACATAGTGTAGATAGAAAGTAAGGGCACCTATGGAGTATGGTCAAAAATATGGTAAATGATTAAATGTTTTTAAATTTCTTGTAGCAAAACATACATTACTATTATTCCCCCCAAAACACTCCCCCTATCTCTTTATCCCATTGGTTTTGCCACTTTCTGAAGCAGTTATAGAAGTCCTCTTGTGTGAGTGTCTAAAGTTTCACTGTCATGACTGCCTCGATGTCCTGAGTTGATTCAAAGTGTTTATCTTTCATGGTCATTTTGACTCTGGGGGAGATGAGAGGTTGCAAGGTGCTGGATCCTGTGAATAAGGTGGATGCGGACACTGCAGTGTTCTCGTGAGCCTGCCCTTCCTCTGAGTGGCATTGGGTAGCAGTATTCACCATATTTCTGTTTTTATGAAACCTGGTAAAGACACTTAGGAAAGTGGACTTCCAGAATTGCTCCAGGAAGTGACAAGAGTGATAGAATAAGTGTGTCCGAAGCAAGGGGGAGCATTTTGAGGGAGATTGATGGTAACGTGTCTTTCACTGGAATACATTTTTAAAATTTAAACATTCCTTATATATTTTGATCATCCCTGTACAATTTTGCAATCATGATTTAGGGAAAGCAGAACCCCAAGGAGAATGGAAGGACTTTCTTATTCCCGAATTTAATCTTAAGGAGAGAAAAAAGCACACCCTTGGAGAGGCAATACAGTGCAGTGATTAAGGGCATAAACTTTGAATTCTGACAAGGCTGAGTCTGACAGTTCATTCTTGGAATTCACAAGATGTGTGAACTTTGTTAGGTTATTTAGGTTGTCAATTTTCTCATTCCAAATGGGGATAATAGTAGTACTTCTCCCATAGAGTGTTTGTGAAGATTAAATGAGATCATGCTTACTAATGACCTAATATGGTACCTGGCAAATAATAAGTACACGGTAAGTATTACAATTCTAGATTAGCAATTTTATGTTGTAAACGGAAAGATGATAAATATACTAGACATTCCAGGCCATATGATCTGCTGGAACTACTGGACTCTTAACAGAGTAGCATGAAAGTAACCATATAAAATGCATAAATGAATAGGCATCACTTTTTCCAATAAACCTTTATTCACAAAAACAAGTAACAGGTATCTCTGTCCAATAGAAACAGGGCAAACTAAAATTAAATTGAAAGTTTTCTAGTAGATACCTTTTGCCTAACTTGTGGGAATTAGTGACATCTCATTTAATTTGTGGTTTCCTGACTTCAAAAGTGGTGCATTATGTATGTGTGTACAAGTATTATGTGTGTAAGATAGGTGTATGGACAGACAGATTCTTTCTGCCTCTATAGATCTCTAAGGCCTTCAAACTTATTTTTAAATATTTAGTCAAGTTTTTATAATGTGTACAGCAGATTTTTTTCTAAAGCAAGACAAATCAGGTTATATTTACTTTTTAATGTTCACATTACTATTTGTTAGGATTTGGCTCTGAAATGTGCCCCCCAAATCATATGGTAGGGACATGGTTGCCAGTTAATGGACTTTTGGTTCGTGGTTGGATCATGAGAGCTTAGAATCAGTGGTGAATGAATTCATTGATGGATTCATAATTTCACAGTGTTATTGGGAGGTGATGGAAACTGAAAAGATGGGACCTACTTGAAGGAAGTGAGTCAAGGGAGTCTAACCTTGGAGACCCAGCTCCTCTTCTCTGGCTTTCTCTCTCTCTCTCTCTCTCTCTCTCTCTCTCTCTCTCTCTCTCTTTTTTTTTCTGGCTTCCATGAGGTGAGCATGTTTCCTTGACAGTACCCTTCCTGCAAGCAATGGAACTATCTGACCATGGAGGGAAACTTCTAAAACCTGAGCCTAAACGTTTTCCTCCTTTATAAGTACTTGGGGGATATTTGTTTGTGCTACTGGAGATCAAACTGAGAGCCTATGCACTGAGCTACATTCCCAAGCCCCTTTTATTTTTAATTTTAAGACAGGGTCTCAATAGTTGTCAAAGTTGGCCAGGTTGGTGTCGAAC
The DNA here is from genome assembly GCA_004027295.1 of Dolichotis patagonum. NCBI lineage: Eukaryota > Metazoa > Chordata > Mammalia > Rodentia > Caviidae > Dolichotis > Dolichotis patagonum. The sequence continues at coordinate 5,818 of PVJX010029179.1, forward strand.
TTGTGATGCTCCTGCCTCAGGCTCTCAGATGCTGGGATTATTAGCATGTGCCACCATGTCCAGCTTTTATTTTCTCAGGTATTTTGTCACAGCAATGAGAAGACAACTATCATACTATTTAATATGAATATTTAACTTAAAAGATAAGATTAATCAACAGGGTTATTCTCCTCCTGAACAATGCAAAGAACCAAGTGGCAGGGATGAGATGCAGGAGGGATGGTAACTCCCTGGAGGAGTGCTTACCTGGCATGCACAAAGCCATGCATTCGTCTCTAGCACAATGTAAAAGAAAATATCTACAGATATACACACTAACATGTGTGAATATCTAAACCACCATTATAAGTAAAAGAAGCTAGATACCAAGAGCTACACACTATAATATTCCATTTGTATGACATTCTGGAAAAATCAAGACTGTAGGTACCAAAAACAAACTACCAGTTGCCAAGAGCTAATGTAGGAGATGGGAATTGAATGTACAGAAATGTAAAGAAACTTTTTGAAGTGATATATATGCTCTATATTCTGCTTATTGTAGTGATTATACAACTGCACACATTTCAAATGTACCACATTTTTGAGGGGGGGGGTAGTGGGAATCGAACTCAGGACCTTGCACTTGCCAGACAGGCACTACGCTGCTGAGCTATATCCTCAGCCCAAACTTACCACATTTTTAAAAGAGCAATTCACATTATGTAAATTATACTTCAATAAACATAATTTTAGAAAATCTCAAATACCAAATTCATATGAATACCAATTTTGATTTATGAATTCCCAAATGAGACTTTTTTCCTATCTTAAAGCTAAAATAAACCAGCATACATTCCTTGTTACTGTGTGTGTTGCTTACTTTTTTCTTGTTGCTGGAACAAAATACCTGACACTCAAAGTTAAAAGAGGAAAGGTTTATTTAGCTCACTGTTTGTTTCAGTCTGTAATCAGCTGGTTCCCAGGCAGGATAGCATGACACAGGGGCAATGCTTCAAGACAGCAGAAAACAGCAAAAGCAGCAAGAGCAAAAAGGGGCAGAGAGCAAGCCTCTTTTCATCCTTTATATTGTATGCAGGCTATTTGCCTACACCACTCCCTGCCTCCTCTTGCACAAGATGAGGATGTTTACAAAGTAAGGACTCTGGCTCTTTGCTAGGTCACTTAAACTTCTCAACGTCTCAAACTGACACAATATACACATGTTTCAAACTCATCGCTGTTTTAAAAAGAGTAATTCACATTATGTAAATTATACTTCAGTGAATATAATTTAGAAAATCTCAAACATCAAATCCATGTGGATACCAATTTTGATTTATGAATTCCAAATGAGACATTTTTTCCTATCTTAAAGCTAAAAATATACCACTATACTTTTCTCCTTACTGTGCCAGTGGGAAATTTATCCCCAGTCTACCATTTGAGGGACATGTATTCCCTAGAGGATCCCAACTGCATTTGAAATTTTTCTTCCATTTTTTTATTAGTCCATGGTTTTGGTACATAGTAAATACGTTTTTGTGAGTACTTCATGCATGTACATGACACATCTTAGTTCTATTTATTTCCCCTTCCCTTCCTCCCATCCCAACATCTCTTGGTGGTTTCCCATATGAAAAAGTTCTATTTTCTGTTTTCTATTGTCAATCTCTTATTTTGCTCTTTAATTTATTTACACTTTGGATTTATCCTGTAAGAGGAACCATATGATATTTAAGCTTATGTGTCTGATCTATTTCACTTAAAATTATGGTCTTAAGTTGCATTCATTTTCCTACAAATGATTCAAATTTATTCTTCTTTATAGGAGTGTAGTATTCCATTGCGCATAAATACATTTTCTTTATCTCTTCATTTTCTCATGGATATGTAAGCTGTTTTCAAGATTTAGCTATAATGAATTGTGTTACTATAAATGTGGATGTGCATGTATCCCAATAATTGTGGTGCTTTGAAATCTTTTGGGGCGATGCCTACAAGAGTAAGTTCTGGACCAAATGGAAGTCAGAGTTTTAGTGTTTTGAGGAATCTTCATGCTGATTTTCATTGTGCCTGTGCTAGTATACATTCTTACTAATAATGTGGAAGGATTTATTTTTCCTTGCAGCCTCACCAGCATTTGTTATTATTTGATATTTTACAATAAAAAATCGTAAAAAAATGATTTTTTATGATAGTCCATTCTTTCTGGACTAACATGGAATCTCATATTGTTTTAATTTATATTTCTAATGTCCAGAGATGTTGAATAATTTTCATGTATTTAACTTGTTATTTGTACTTCTTTTGAGAAGCATCTACGCATTTCAGTTGTCCATTTCATGCTCAGCTATTTTATTCTGGTGTGTGTAACTTTTTTGAGTTCTTTATATATTCTAGATATTAATACTCTGTCCAAGCTATAGCTGGCAAAATTCCATTATGTAGGTTGTATCTGCACTCTTTTGTCTATTTCCTTTGCTGTGCAGAAATTTTAATTCGATAAAATCCCATTTGTTGATACTTGATGTTATTCTTGTACAACTGGTCTTGTGTTTAAAAAGTACTTGCCTTTGCCTATGACTTCAAGATTTTAATCTACTTTATCTTCCAGAAGGTTGTTTCATTTTAATATTTAGATCTTTAAACTATTTTGATGCTAGTTTAATATATGGTGAGAGATATGAGTCTAGCTTCAATCTTCTGCGTGTAGACAGCCAGATTTCCTAGCACCGTTTGCCAGAGGACACCTTTCTTCTAGCATGTTTTCGGCCACCCTGTCAAAAATCAGGTGGCTGAATATTTCTGGAGTTTTTCTTTGCCTGCATTCAGTTCCTATGGTCCACAGGTCTGCTTCTGTGCCAGTGCTGTGCTGTTTATTTTTATCAGTGTAGCTTTGTAATGTAACTTGAAGTCTGGGATTGTGATGCCTCCTGAATTGCTCTTGCTACTCAGGTTTGCTTTTGCTATTCTGGGTCTCTTCTGGTTCATATGAATTTTAGTATTGTTTTCTAAACATAATTTGATCGTTAAAAGAGGAATATCTGTAGTCTATTATATTTTAGGCACACTCAGTAAACATCTTCTGTAAATAAATACAGCATTCATGAAAAGACAAAGGTCTTCAAAACACTTATTATATGGGCCAGGGATTTAGCTTAGTGGTATGCATAATCGCCTGCCTGGCAAACATGAGGCTGTGAGTTTGATCCCTAGTACCCCCTCCAAAAAAAACACTTATTATTTCTATAATGTTTGATTCTGGGAGAAAATAACTTACCTAAAATTTTTCGGATTTTTTTTGAGGCTAAAAGGCAACCTTATATCAGTTCTGTTCCTGTGACTAGGTCATTAAATAAATTCGTTGCTAAATAAGGAATTGTACATAAGATGTCTATTACAATATTCAAAATTTTATTTTTTTAATTTTATTTAAAGAGAGAAAAAAAGCAATACAGAAAAAAGGGTAGAAACAATACAAAATCTCAAAAAAAAAACAAACCATAAATCACTAGTTGACAAACCACATACTGTCCTCCCAGAAATAGCTGTTCATGTTACAAAATTAAGGCATACAAAGTGAACACACAGTGAGGATGCAAACAGTTACAAAAAACCAGGATGGAATAAAGCCAATTGAGACAATATAGTGACGTTGGCACAGAACATCACAGCAGGTCACCAGGACAACAGTAACAGGCAACATTGTATATCTCGTTGTCTTCACAATAGTTGTTCTTCTACTAGGTACAGCAAAATCAAAGAAATACACAACATTATAGAACACATCAACACAGAGTATTGAATAGAGCAATACCATTAATCAGGACAAAGCAAAACGGCGATAAAAATATCTGCCTTCAGATATAGTAGAAGGAAACTCCCCCGACTTGCTGTACCAAATATGGTAACCTACTAAGAGATACCCAAATCCCTGGATCCCAATTGTTAATGGCGGGGGGGGGGATGTGCTATGTTTGATTCTAAGCCCGCGCCCCGGTAAGCAAAGTTCCAGCATGGTGCAGATCCGCTCTGGCTTCTTGTTTCTCCGCCCTGGGGTGGCCGCGGCTCCCCACACCACAGTCACTTACCAGGGTGGAAGGCTGCTTACTCTATTACAATATTCAGAACAAAGAAATGGTGAAAGGAAATTTCAACTTGATGACTTTGATTTTATTTCCATAACTCCTATATGCAGTACTATAATATGTAACAAAACATAAAACCACAGTATTGCTCTATACAATATAATCAGCAGAATTATAGTACTGTATAAACATGTACTGTCCCGCAAAATAAACACTGAGGTTCTATCAATAAGACATTCAGAACTGTACCAAAAAAAACCAATCAAGATAACATTTAATCTTGTAATATAACTTGTAATATAATCACTGAATCTTTCAAAGTTCTTGTCAGTGATACTATTGGTATTCTGATCAGGAGATATAGGAGGCCTGGGTAAATGATGTGATGAAGTGGAAATGGAAGAATTAGTAGTAGACGCCTTGGGTAGAGCTTTCACGAAAAATCCCCATCACTGTGGCCTGTTTTGTCCTTTTCTTTCTTGCTTCATAACCTTTATGATAGCATCATAACAGTTCACTAATTTGTCATTACACTTTTGTGAGCCATTCAACATTTGGATCTATAGCCTCTGGTTCTAACATAGCTGTATTGACTTTTTAGAACACATTTTAGGTAGTATTCTCCCCAAGAAATCCGTTTAGCTTTCACACATAGAATCAAATGCAAAAGTAAAAGAAACCACTACTAGGCTGTACTCTGTGCATGTCCCTGCATTGTAAGTCTGAATACAGCTCATAAGTCTGACAAGTGGATCATAAGCCTGATCATTGTGTCAGCTGTTAACTTTGAATGCTATTTAAAAAGGTAGGAAAAAAATAAAAAGGGAGGCCGTTAAACCAGGAATATCTGTTAAACAGAATTGCTAATAGTGGATATCTTGGTGTTATCCCCAATTTTAGCCAAAAAGCTTTCAGCTTTTACCCATTTAATCTGATATTGGCTGTTGGGTTTTTATAAATGAGTTTTATCAGATTGAGATGAGATTCTTCTTTCCCTTCTAAACCATATTTTAAACCAGGAATATCTGTTAAATAGAAGTGGTGATAATGGAGCATCTTTGAGTTGTTCCTGATTTTAGCCAGAAAGCTTTCAGCTGTTTCCTGTTGAATATGTTTATTTTCTTCAAGGTTTTCATCATGAATGGATGCTGGATTTTGTCAAAACATTTTTAGGTATCTATTGAGATGATCACATAATTTTTGTCTTTGCTTTTGTTTATGTGGTGTATTACATTTATTGATTTGTGAATGCTGAACCATTCTTGTATCCCTGGAAAGAACCCTGCTTGGTCTGATGCATGATCTTTTTAAAGATTTGTTGCCTTTTATCTGCCAGTATCTTGCTGAAAATCTTTGCATCTATGTTCATTAAAGAAATTGGCCTATCTGATCTGCTCTGTACTGCCCCCTTTTGTTTTATTCTCTTTTAAATTAAAAAAAAAAAGAAATTGGCCTGTAATTTTTTTAAGTTGGATCTTTATCTGATTTTGGAATCAGAGTAATGCTACCTTTAGCTTCCATGAATGAGTTTGGAAGACCTCCTTCCCTTTCAATTTCCTTGAAGATTTTGAGGTGTATTGGTATTATATTTTCCCTGAAGGTCTTGTAAAATTCAGCTATGAATCCATCACATCCTGAGCTTTCTTGATTGGTAAGTTTTTTATTATTTCCTTAATTTCATGGTCCGTTACTAGTTTGTTCAGATTTTTATGTCTTCTTTGTTCAGTTTGGTAATTCTTGTGTCTGGGAATCTGTCCATTTCCTCAATATTGTCTAGGTTGTTGGATTATGATTTCTCATTTTAATTATTAAGCAATCATCTGGATTTCAGTGATGTACACTGTGATTTCAGCTTTTTCATTTCTAATTGTCTTAGTGTGGGGTTTTTTTTTCTTTCTTTGTTTAGGTAAGTTTGGCTAAGAGTTTGTTTATTTTGCTTATTCTTTCAAAAAGCCAGCCCTTGGATTTATTAATTCGTTGTTTTTGTTTTGTTTTAGTTTCAAGTTCATTAATTTGTGCTCTGATCTTTATGATTCCTCTCCTTGTACTATGTTTGGATTTGAACTAGTTTCTTCAGGTACATTGTAAGTTTTTTATTGAACTTTCTCTGTTTTTCTAATGTGAGCATTCACAGTTAGAAATTTCCCTCTTATGAATGCTTTCATTGTGACGCATAGGTCCTGGTATATTGTACTGGAATTATCATTTCATTCTAGGAATTGTTTAATTTCTTTCTTGATTACTTCTGTGAGTCATTGCTATGTTCACCAGTGTGTTATTTAATGCGTGGCTTATTTATAAAATGTATGTGATTTATTTTATGATTAATTTCTAGTTTCAATGAACTATGACTGCATAGTATACATGAAATTATTTTGATTCTTTTCTTTTTATTTTAGCAGTTTTTATGGACTAGTATCTGGTCTTTTTAAACAAAGGTCCATGTGCTGCTGAATTGTAGTAGGGTAGAGCTCTCTACAGATAGATTTTAAGTCTATTTGTTCAAAATCATGGTTCTGTTCTGATATCTCCTGATTAATTCTTTATTTAGTTGACCTGTCTATTTGCAAAAGCAGGGAATTTAGATCACCCATTAAAATTTTTGGTGTTTGATATTTTGTTTTTGGTACTGTTTGTTTTAAGAAATTAGTTGCCCCATAATTGGTGCATATATATTTATAATTATTACCTCTTTCTGTTGAATTATTTCTTTAACTAATATGTAGTAACCTTCTTTACATCTTCTGATCACTTTTGGTATGACATTTACATTATCTAAGAATAAAATTGCTACCCATGCTAGCTTTCAGGGCACTGGTGCATGGAATTCTATTTTGCAACCTTTGATTTTTGGTTGATAAATTCCTTTTTGGATTAGATGAGTTTCTTGAGTGGAACAAGCGCTTAGGTTTTGTTTTTTGATCCATTCTGCCATTCCTTGTCTTTTACTTGGGTAGTTGTGGCCATTCCAATTGAGATTTATTGCCAAAAAGTGTTGACTTATTCCTGTCATTGTGTTCTCTTTCTGATGTTGACGTCTTTATTTTTTCTTTTTTGTTTATTCACCTTGCTTGATGTATTTGTTTCATCTGCCTTTTTGATTTTTTTGGTTTTACTGTCTCTATTAGATTATTCTTGAGTGTTTTTTTGGTTTTACTGTCTCTATCTAGATTATTCTTGAGTGTTTTTTTGGTTTTACTGTCTCTATCTAGATTATTCTTGAGTGTTTTTTTGGTTTTACTGTCTCTATCTAGATTATTCTTGAGTGTTTTTTTTGTTTTACTGTCTCTATCTAGATTATTCTTGAGTGTTTTTTGGAGTAATGTTTTGTGTTCATGTATCTCTTAAGATGTTCTTTTCATAGAACACTCTCATTTTTACATGTATTTTGAAAGAAAAATTTGCTGTCCATGATGAAAGTTGTTTTCTTTTAGGGTTTAAAACACTTCACTCCAAGTTTTCTTGGCCTTTAAAGTTTTTGTTGAGAAGTCTATTGCAAACCTCGTGAGGTTACTTTTATCAGTGATTTATTTTTCTCTGACAGCTTTTTAAGTCCTGCATTTTTGTTTGTCATCTGGGATTTTGACTATAATGTATAGTAGGGAGCTTACTTTTCATCATAGTTATTTGTTATTCTATAAGCCTCACTTTCACGTTTGTTGAGTACTTTCCTAATATGTGAAAAGGTTTCTGATGATCTCTGTAAATATATTTTTATTCCATATGTGCTGTCTTCTAATTTCTCTCTAACTACAAGTAACCTTTGTTTAGCCTTCTTGGCATTATTTTGTAACTGTTAGATGAATTTTTCTTGCTCTGTTATCATTATAAGGCTTCTCTGAATCATTTATTATACATTTCAATTTTGTCCTTGATTTCTGAAACCTCATCTTCACATTACTTACTTCTTTTTATTTTTGACAATACTTATCTCTGCTGTTCATGAATTCTATACAATTCTTTATCTCCAGTATTTCCATTTGGCACCTTTTTGTGGAATGTGTGTTTGGTAAATTTCTAGTAGACATTTTTAAAGCAAGTGAAAATATACATGAAATTAGTTTTAATGGTGTATTTTATTTAACATAATGTATCCAAAACAGCATCATCTAATATGTAATTCATTGCAAAAATTATCAGTGATGGTTTTCATTCGTTTGTTTATCATTAAAACCAATATGCATTTTTATACTTAAAATGAATCTCAGTTCAGAGTAGCCCCATTTCAAGTGTTCAAGAGTGACGTGTGACCATGGCAACTATGTTGGGCAGTGCACATGTCAATATTGGACTAGTTCATCTAAATAATTCTTTTGACTTCTGATAATCCATTAATTCAAGCCTCACAGAAAAGCGAATATTATTTCTGGCTGTCATAACTTTAGAAGAGTTTAAAGTAGTTTACCAACAAGACAGGAAATAAGGTTTTATATATCTCAGAGACCACAAAAATAGCTCAGTCTCTCACGCTCTCTGATTTCTGTTCTAAATGATATTCAGGGCCTTTTAACCACAGTACCTTTTAAATTTTTTTGGCTGTTCCTGATCTAACCTCCCAAATCTAGATACAGAGCTTCCTGAACACACTATCAATAAATCCATTCAAGTAAAAAAAATGCCTTCTAGAACAGCCTTAAAGAAGAAAACATGAGCTTGGGAGTAAAAGGATTTGGGGTCAGCTAGCTGTGCCATTTGCTGACTCCATAATAGTAAGAAAATAACTAGCCCGTTCTTGGCATCAGCTTCTTTATCTGTCAAACACTCCTTAATAATAGTTCTCCACAAAGTTGAACAATATGAGGCACCGTATTGAAAAGTGACACGTAGTTACAGAACATTATACACATGTGAGGTTAACCTCACTGGAATTCAAACCTGCAGCTGTAGTTAGTGGGCATGGAGGTGTTTTAAGGAGAGGGGTTTTATGAAATATTAAAGCCACTCCTTCTAGTGGCATAGGGGAAATTGAAGCTGCGTGGAGCTGAGGGCAAACAGAAATGAGTAGCAACAATGGCACAGGTGGAAAGTGAGTGAGGAAACCCTGGTATTTTCGATGAGTTCACAACAAAAGAGCAGCCTAGCTGCAGGATATGCTTCAACCCCTCTTGAGCACCTAGTGAAAGTGTAAGGCTTTTCTATAAGCCCTGGGGAGCTAGTTCCACATCGAGACATGTGGAAGCCAGCCCTATGCAGGCACTGAACCCCTCCACTGTAGCTTAAGTGCTCACGTCTATGTGAGGTCTTACATAACTTCCTGACAGTAAGAGAATGCTGGGCTGGTGGTACAGCCCTTGCTTTCTCCAGGTCGTTGGCATTCTCCAATCTCTGTGATGCCAGCTGCAATTCTTGAGAGCCACGTCCTGGATCCAGTGCATTTGCAAGTTGGAAGGGCCTTTTTAGATCATGCACTGGTGATGGTACCTGTGAAATACTGGTCTAGCAGGTGTTAATAGCATGAAAATGTTTGTTTCCTAGCCATGAATTTTGGAGAAATATTGAGTTAACATTACTTAACATGTGTTGCTCCACTTAGACTGTGTCTCCAAAAGTTCATGGGTTGTAGATTTGACCCCCAGTATGACAGGGTTGGGAGGTGGGTCCTAATGGGAGAAGTTTGAGTCATAGGATCACTGTCCTCATGAATGGATTTATGCTGTTGTCATGGGAATGGGCTCCTTATGAAAAGATGAGTGTCCTTCCTCTTCCTCCCTCCTTCTCTGTCTCTCCCCTTTTTTTCCCTCTCACTCTCTTCCTCTCACAGTTCTGGCTTCTGCCATACTCTGATCCAGAAAGAAGGCCCTTGCTAGATGCAAGTGACCTCAGGTCTCAGGACTTCACTTCAGAGCAAGAGTTACACCATCAGCTTTCTTAATTCTGAGGCTTTTGGACTTGGACTAAGCCATGGTGCCAGGATCACTGGCATATATTTTCATGCTGTTGATACCCAGTAGATCAGTACTCCGTGGGCACCCCAATCACGCCTGTATAATCTACAAAAGCCCTTCCAACTGCAAGTGCACCAAATCCAGCCTGTCATGAGACTATTCAAGTCTCCAGAATCATGAGCTAATAAATTCTTTTCATTATAAATCACCCAGTCCCTGGTATTCTGTTATAGCATGCAAAGCAAAGTAGGCCAATGGTATAAAGAATAGAATGAAAAAGATATAGTATTTTTACACAACGGAATATTACTCAGCTATGAAAAAGGATGGTCTTGAGGCCTTCATAGGGAAATGGAGACAACTTGAGACTATCCTCATTACTGAAATAAATAATAATCATATTTATAAATATCACATTGTGTCTCTAGTGTAAAAACTAATAAGAACTGTAGGAGTAATAAAACACAAAATGTGTAATTGCTACTGTAAAAAAGAGAGGAAAAGAAAGTGCTCTAAAGGATATAACTGCATGTATGTTTAAGTGTGTAAGATAGATGACCATATTACTGTTTTTGTCATATCGTGGAGCAGAACTGTCAACAGTCTCACTGTTTGAATGTCTACTTTGTATGCTTTAATTTTGTAACTTGAACAACTATTTCCAATGATGAGAGTATGTAATGTGTCAAGTAGTGATCTGTTAGTGTTTTCTTTTCTTTTCTTTTTTTCCTTTGGAATTCTTTATTGTTGCTACCCTTTTTTCTGTTTCATTTGGTTGTGTTTTTTTCTTTTTAAATACAATTTTAAAAAAAGAATAGAATGATTCTCAAACTAATTTGACCATGAAACTATTTCACTGAGGTTTTTTTTTTTTTTTGCTTCCCTCTGCATAGAATATATATTTCCAGTCAGTTAATTGTACAACTATAAGTTTAGGGCTCACAGAAAGAAAGGAAGTGGTCAAATTATTTATCTATTCAGTGACAGAGCCAGGACTAGAACTTGACTTCCCTGACCCTTGAACTGATGCTTTTTCATGTACGCCACGGAGACTCCTCAGCTCACTTCAGTCCTAAAACATCTGAATGCAAAGTAAACAACAGGGAATATTCTTGATCAAAGAGTAGAAAACTGTCACAGGATACTTTCCTAGGTGTCATCTTTCCCAAACAAAACTGTGGTTATTCATGCTATCACTGGCTCATTATTGAAGCTCTGGTATACTCATTAGATTTGGAATTATTAATATGTTATGGACATGATGCTTGTCAATCAGCACAATCAAAGCAAACCACCTTTGGGTAAGGTTTTCCCTCAAAATATTTTTAAGTTTTTGATTAAAACAATAGGGTTTGGGGGGGGGTTGTTTTGTTTTGTTTTGTTTTGTTTTGTTTTGTTTTGTGGTACGAATATCTGCAGCTATGGTAAGGACACGAGGGTGGCAGTTTTGATCTTTTTCGTTAGTGGTCTCTGGATCAGCAGTGTTCGCATTACCTGGAGCTTAGGAGACATTCAAAATCTTGAGACTCCTCCCATCTACTGGATCAGGAATTTTGAGGCGGGATCCAGCAGACTGCTCTTTACCAAGCCTTTTAGATGACTATGAATACATGCTTACATTGCAAAACCACGGCACTGGAGAATGTAGGCTCTCAGACACAGGATAAGAAAGAAACATAGTATGAAACTGAGGTAGAAGCCATACCCTGTAACAGTGTGATGACCTTTTATCAACTTGAGGCAGTGGAAAGAGAGGAGGATTAGGTAATAGGCCTGAAAACCACATAGAGCCAATTAAAAGTGGGAAAGGACCCAAATAGAAAAGTCCAACAAAAGAGTGGATAGATATAAAAATAATGAACCTGATGAGCCACTTAGAGTATGCCTTAAAACTAGAAGAGTGTGTTCTAACTCTTTCATTTTTCTTCTATCTATTAATGACCTGTTCATACACCTGATGCCTGGAATTCCTGGAACACAGGGATCTACAGAGAGCATGGAGAGTCCTCTGGTGGGAAGCAGAAAGTCCAGAGACTGCCTCACTTCTGATCTGCCATCACCCATTGGTATTATCTTGAGAAAATCACCTCATCTCTCGGGACACGGTTCCTGTTCTAAAAACTGCAACCGGGCATCTTGGCACATGCGTGTAATCCCAGCACGGTGGGAGGACGAGGCAGGAGGATTGAAGAGGAAGCTCATCATGAGCAACTTGATGACTTAGCAAGACCCCGTCTCAACAAATAAAAACAGGGCTGGGGATTTAGCTAAGCGGTGTAAGCACCTACCTGGCAAGCACAAGGTCATGAGTTTGATCCCCGTACAAAAAAGAAAAAAAAAAAGCATGGCCATATGCTTCCATGCAAAAGCCCTGGGTTCTATCCTCGGTAATAAAAACAAACAAACAGCCCATAATTGTCTCTGTCTTCTCTTTCCACTTTGAAAGCTAATGCCAGAGCTACAAAAACAAAAAAAAGATTTCAAACCACTTAGGGCAATCTCCTCGTTTATCAAGTTTGAGATCTGAACCCAGACAGATGAGGTCTGATTGGGTCCTGAACTCTAAGACTGAAGGGCCATTTAGTGCCCATGCTAGAATGAAAGCCAGATCTTCCATCTCCCAGCTCAGTTTTCCCTCTGTCCAGGCTCCTCTTCCCTGCGTTCACCACCTTTTCTACTGGCAAGGATGAGGACATATGATCCCCTTGCAGTGTGTGTGCGGCGGGGGTGGGGAGGATATGCCTGATCAGTGAGAATCAAGTGAGAATGGCAAGGGTATGCACTGTTGGCCTTGGTGTTAATTCCCTTGACCCTGAGTGCAAATCACTGTTGTTTTCATGCCTGACCTGGGGAATAGCTCAGGAGCAAGACATTAGCTTCCAAGGCCTCTGTTTATACCTGACGTCTGTTTTGCCCACCATGTATTAAAGTGAATACAAGGATGAGCATTTGAGAGAACCTCATAGTTCTCTCCCAAATAACATGCAGCCTGGAGATGCCTCCTTATGTAGAGAAAAAACATGCATAGATAATTGAGGCCCTGCTGTCCACCTCTACGGCAACATCCTCCCAGGGAATCAGTGCAGAATGTTAAATATTGACTGCTAACATCTATTGAAGCATTACTTTGAATCAGGCATTGTTCTAATTATCCTCTGGATGCTGGCTTATCAGGTGTTAATATATATGGGTATATATATATATATATATAGCATGAAGAGAAGGTTCTAGATCACATAAATTGGAGAAACATGGGGTTACATGACAGTAGCAGCATTGCTGTACTACAGGACTTGTCAGTGCCCGACAAGGTATGTGCTGACTCTCCAAGAAGGGCATATGGTACACAGTTATCCTCAAGCTTATTTTCACTGAGCCGTTTTTGGTACTCTGTGTCATTTTCCTTTACAGTCCACTGACCCAGCCACACCTATTAAAATCTACATAGACCATTCTTCTTTCTTGCTTGCTTGCTTTCTTGCTTTCTTGCTTTCTAGCATTCTTGCATTCCTTCTTCCCTCCTTCCTTCCTTCCTTCTTTCAGTACTAGGGATTGAACTCAGGGCCTACACATTGAGCTGCATCCCCATTTTTTGTTTGTTTATTTATTTATTTATTTAGAAGACAAAAATCTTGCCAAGTCACTAAGATTCCAAGGCTAAGCTCAAACTTGTGATCCTTCTGCCTCAGCCTCCCAGAGTGCTGAGATCACAGGCATATGCTTCCATGTCTAGCTGGAGCATTCTTATTTAATCATCAAACAACAGTTTGAGGTAGGAAGAAATATTGCCTTTATTTTACAGACGAGAAAATAGAGACTGAGAAAGCTCAAAGGACTTGCCCAATGTCACATAGTGAGTATAAAGCAGAGTCATGATTCTCACTTAGCCCACTGGCGCCGGACTGGCTCCTAAGCACTGTGCCTGCTGCTGCTTTACTAATAGTAATAGCTAAAAAGTTTACTATACTAATACGTGATAAGTGCCATGCCGAGGGTTTTCCATGCATTATCTTATTCACCTGGCCAACAACACCGGGAGGCGTGAGCTCCTTAGCACTCTGCCAGGGAAAGGTTGACAGCTGTGTCCTATTCAGATTGAGCACCTACATCAAGGTACTGTATATGGTGTGGTGGCTGCTAAATACCATAAGTTTATTTCTCACAGTTCTGGAAGCTGGAAATTACAAGTCAGAGTAATCTCAAAACCCTAGGAGCCTGAGGCAGGACAATTGCAAGTTTGGCTCAACCTGGGGATGTAGCTTAGCACAAAGGCCCTGGGTTCAATCAGCAGTGCTGAAAAAAAAGTCTATTTGATCTCCTTTAAGGATGGCCCAGCTCTACCTTGTACCTGAAAACCTTGTCTGCTGTAAACAGCTGCTTTGACCTCAGTATACCAACAGCAGCCTGGTCCTTGCTTGCAGGCAACACAGGTTTAGTGGTGGGCAGAGACAACATTCCTGGTGACCAGCACTGTCCAGGGGTCACCAGCCAGCAAGGCGATACAATAGGAGAGGGGGAGTCCAGGTGGAAACACTGCAACCACGACCTAGAAGAAGCAGACACATCAGGAAATGTTGAGCATACTGTGGACACTAGAAGAAGCAGACACATCAGGAAATGTTGAGCATACTGTGGACACTAGAAGAAGCAGACACATCAGGAAATGTTGAGCATACTGTGGACACAGCACAGGCACAGAATGGAGGGCAGCACAGTCTGTGCAAAAGCCCTGGGGCTGGCAAGAGCCAGGGACATGGAGGCTCCCTAATTCACCACAGCTTCATAACAACATCTGGCTTCCCCAGTGACTGTGACTTGTGCACATAAAGATTATGTTTGCATACATGCTAGTCTATCAAGCATACAATAATATCACGTCTGAAAAAAGGTACATACCAGCATTTTAAAGTCCTCTTCTGAGGTAAGTAAATAAATAAATACACAGATAAACAAAAACAAATAAAAACCAGCTACCAATTGTCTAATGCTTAAGCGAGTCACCATCTTTTTTGCTGGTGGAGGATTGTGCGTTGATTCTGCTGACTGATCAGGGTGGGGTTTGCTAGAAGGTTGGGTGGCTGCTGCAATTTCTCTAAATAAGACAACAATAAAGTTTGTCACATTGATTGACTTCCTTTTGTGAAAGATTTCGCTGTAGGCTGAGATGCTGTTTGACACTTTCACTCACAGTACACTGTCTTTCAATTCGGAGCCAACCCTCTCCCTCTCTGCTGCTGCTTGGACGACTGAGTTTATGTAATACCGTAAATAGCTTGTCATTTCCACAATGATCACAGTGTCTTCAATGGGAGTAGATCCCATCTCGAGAACCACTTCCTTTGTTCATAAGAGGTAACTCCTAGTCCGTTCACATTTTATCATGAAATTACAGCAATTCAGTCACATCTTCTGGTTCCACTTCTAATTACAGTTCTCTTGCTGTTTCTACCACAGCTGCAGTTACTTCTTCCAGCAACTTCTAGACCCTTCAAAGTCCTCCAGGCGGATTGGAATGAACTTTTTCCGAGCTCCTGTTATTGTTGTTATTTTGACCTCCTCTCATGAATCACAAATGTCCCTAATGGCATCTAGCCAGAAAGGTTTCCATTTTCTTTGCCCACATCCTTTAGAAGAGTCACTATATATGGCCTTACAAAATGTATTTCCTAATAATAAGACTCAAAAGTCAAAATGCCTCTTTGATCCTAGGCTGCAGAATGGATGTTATGCTATGCTGCATGCATGGAAAGAACATGAATCTTGTTGTACATTTCCAACAGAGTTCTTAGGTGACCAGATGTATTGTGACTGAGTAGTAATATTTTGACATGAACATGGTTTTTTGTGAGCAGTGGTTCTCAACACTAGACTTAAAATATTTAGTAACCCATGTTGTAAACTGATGTGCCGTTCTGCATTTAGAGAGCACAGGCAGGGCAGTAGCACTATGATTCTTTAGGGCCCCAGGATTTTTGGAGTGGTAAATAAGTTACCAGTTGCTTTAGGGGCTAAACAGAGAGCCAGCCTATCCCTGGGAACTTTGAAGACAGCCACTGACTTTTCTCTGACTATGAAAGCCTTAGGTGGCCTGTACTCCCCATGAAGGTTGTTTCACCTACACTGAAAATCTGTTGTTGAGTGTAGCTACCTTCACCAGAACCTTACCTCAGTCACCTGAATATCATAGCAGCTTCTCCATCGGCCAGCTGCTTGCTCTTTTATGTTATGGAGACGGCTCCTTTCCTCAGATCTCATGATGACTTTAAGCCTTCCTTTGCAGCCTCCTCTCCTCTCAAAGACTTCACATAATTGAAAGGAGTTAGGGAACTCTTCTGGATTTGGCGTTCTCTAAAGGAATGTTGTGGTTGGTTTGATCTTCTGTCCAGATCACTAAAATTGTCTCTAGATCAGTGACAAAGCTGGCTTTCTTACGATTGTGTGTCCGCTAGAATCCAGTGTACTTTTAATTTCCTTCAGGAGCATTTCCTTTGCATTCATAACTTGTCCAATTGGCAGAAGAAATCCAGCCTACAGTTTCAGCTTTTGAGCCGCCTTTTTCACTAAGCTTCATTATTTCTAACTTTCCATCTAAAGTCAGATATGCACAACTCTTCCCTCACCCAAACACTTGAGGACTGTTGTGGGGCTACTTTTAGGTTTCTTTTAATATGGTTTCGTCTCTGGGGAGAGCAAGCAAGGTGGGGAAGACGGTCTCTGGAGTGGCCAGAACACACAGTTTTATCAGCTGGGTTCACCATCTGGTATGGGTAGAGTTTGTGGCACCTCAAAATAATTACAATGGTGACATCTAAGATCAGTGATCATAGATCACCACGACAGATCCGATAATCAGAAAAGTGTCTGACACAGACAAGGTGAGTACATGCTGTTGGGAGATTGGTGCCAGTAGATTTGTTCCATGCAAGGTGGACACATGCCTTCTTTGTATAAGAAGCACAATCGCTGCGCAATAGAATGAAGTCTAGTCAAAATGACGTCTACCTGTATTTCCTAGTACAGTGGTACTTCGGTTCACAAACTTAATTGTTTCCATGATTCTGGTCACAAATTGAATTGGGAGGAGAAAGGTTTGCTCTCTTTTAAGAAGCGGCACTCTACATTTTTGAGTGTGTACTTTTGAAATTCTTCCTAATAAACCCCTTGCAGGCTCTTACTGACTGGGCCTGAAAATTCTTTTTCCACAAAGGGAGTCAACAAACTTACTCAGTGGGAGCTGTGAGGTGTTACTGTCCTGCTTTTTGCTTTGGGAACCTGCAGGACCTTGTCAGGATGACATCTTCTCTTGGTCAGCCAGCAGCAAGAGGTTAAGAGCCACCAGGACGAGGACTTGGGAACTTGGAGCTCTCTCGAGACCCCAGTCTGTGGTAGCAGAGA